>JAKTWB010000084.1:0-297579 GCA_030560845.1 Pichia scutulata
GTCACCACCGACTGTGCAACCACCACCGACACTGCAACATCATCCACCGTTGGTGACGACAAGAAGACCACTATCTACATCGAGGAAACGGTCCACGTTCCTGCTGCATCCTGTGACTACGTTACTGATACCACAGTGAGAACAACATCTGTTACCACCGACTGTGCAACCACCACCGACACTGCAACATCATCCACCGTTGGTGACGACAAGAAGACTACTGTTTATGTCGTCGAAACTGTTCATGTTACTGCTTCTACTTGCTATAATATATCTGTTTCATTTACTACTGCCACTTACACGTCCACTATCTTCTGTAGAAAGTGTGAACAAACAACATTTACATCGTATGTCACTTCTGTCACTGAGGGTGTCACTGCTACCACTGCAATTTGTATTGAACAAACACCAGTTCCTGAAGATGATGGCCCTGCACCTACATCATTTGTCACTGTTTCAAGTTCTTCCACTATCTTCTGTAGAAAGTGTGAAGAAACAACATTTACCTCGTATGTCACTACTGTCACTGAGGGTGTCACTGCCACTACTGCAATTTGTATTGAACAAACACCAGTTCCTGAAGATGATGGCCCTGCACCTACATCATTTGTCACCGTTTCAAGTTCTTCCACTATCTTCTGTAGAAAGTGTGAACAAACAACATTTACATCGTATGTCACTTCTGTCACTGAGGGTGTCACTGCTACCACTGCAGTTGTCATTGAACAAACACCAGTTCCTGAAGATGATGGCCCTGCACCTACATCATTTGTCACCGTTTCAAGTTCTTCCACTATCTTCTGTAGAAAGTGTGAACAAACAACATTTACATCGTATGTCACTTCTGTCACTGAGGGTGTCACTGCTACCACTGCAGTTGTCATTGAACAAACACCAGTTCCTGAAGATGATGGCCCTGCACCTACATCATTTGTCACCGTTTCAAGTTCTTCCACTATCTTCTGTAGAAAGTGTGAACAAACAACATTTACATCGTATGTCACTTCTGTCACTGAGGGTGTCACTGCTACCACTGCAGTTGTCATTGAACAAAGTTCACTTCCTGAAGGCAATGAAAATAAAACATCAACGGATTTTTCAATTTCCACTCCAGAAATTGAAACTGTTACTACTGAATCTTCCTTTTCACAACAATTGGGAAGTATTAGTACCTATGAAGGTGGTGCGATGAAAGTTTCTTCCGGATTATTTTCAATTGGTATGATTTTAATGGCTTTCTTAGTATAGATTTACATCCTGGTGATTCGTTTTTATTTATGCTACTTATATTCTTTCGTTGAGTTCGCCTCAGAATGTCATCAGATTTTTGATAGACTAATTAAAGCAACAAGTGATTTCAACTTGTTTTTTTTACTTTTAATTTATAATTTCTTTTAGTGATAGTTTAAATGTTTTAATTTCAAAAACATTATTTTCAAATATATCTAATTTTTTTTTAAAAACCTGATGTTTATGTAGTCTTTTATGAGATTATTTAGACCAAATCGCTAATCATTTACACGATTTAAACGGTGTGAAATTTTGAAATTGTATGATATTTACGTAAAAATAAAATATCCATCGAGTTGAAAATTAGAAAATGCAGAGTTTCATGTGGAGAGGAGTTACTCAGTGATGACTTCTTTATTTTTTGACTTCTCTACTTTTTGGCTTCTCTACAATTATGACTTCTCTTTGAAGTGAGACTTTCGTCGATTCCGACATCTATCATTTGTGCTTGATAATTTTTTCAGCTTTTAGATTTTGAATCTAGTTGATTTCAGGAATGACTTTGTTTCTTTCGTCCTACAAGTACTACTACAAAATGTCAGTTACTAATAAAACAGTCAAACTTATTATTGCATCAAACAGAACATCAAACAGAAATTTTGGTACTGCCAGAATCTTAAATGACTTGGCAACTTCAATTTCAACTGCAAATACAACAGAATCGGATGGAGAAAAGATCATAACACGTCGAAAAACAGGTACAAAATTTACCGATGTTTTAAACAAAGGACCTTCTTTTGATGATTTTGTCAGTGGGCGTGCAAAGGATATGTTAATTGATCCGTTGGAAGCTGCACGTAAAGATCCCAATGCCCGTTTACCAAAATGGTTAAAGGTTCCGATTCCTAAAGGTCAATCATTCCATAAAGTTAAAAAAGATGTTAGAGATTTAAAGCTTGCAACCGTTTGTGAAGAAGCAAAATGTCCAAATATTGGTGAATGTTGGGGTGGTAAAAAATCGGAAGCTACCGCAACTATTATGTTGATGGGTGACACGTGCACAAGAGGTTGTAGATTTTGTAGTGTGAAAACAAATCGAAAACCTGCTGCTTTAGATTCAAAAGAACCTGTTAATACTGCTGAAGCAATTTCCAGGTGGGAATTGGGTTATGTTGTTTTGACAACTGTTGATAGAGATGATCTACTAGATGGAGGTGCTGCACATTTAGCTGAGACTGTTGAACAAATCAAATTACGGGCACCGAAGACATTAATTGAAGTTTTAAGTGGTGATTTTAGGGGGAATTTAGATCATGTTCAAATTTTAGCAAATAGTTCATTAGATGTTTTTGCACATAATGTTGAAACTGTTGAGGCTTTAACTCCACATGTTAGAGACAGAAGAGCAACTTATAAGCAATCATTAAAAGTTTTAGAAAATGCCAAACTAAATAATTCACATATTTTAACAAAAACTTCAATTATGTTAGGTTTTGGTGAAACTGATGAGCAGATTTTACAAACCCTGAAAGATTTAAGAAATATTAATGTTGATGTTGTTACATTTGGTCAATACATGAGGCCCACAAAAAGACATATGAAAGTTGTTGAATACATTACACCTGCAAAATTTGACTATTGGAGAGATGTTGCATTGGATTTAGGTTTCTTATATTGTGCTTCAGGTCCATTAGTTAGATCTTCTTATAAAGCGGGTGAAGCTTATATTGAAAATGTTATTAGAAAGAGAAAAAGAAATGTTGGTATTTCAAGAGAAGTTGAAGTTGGTAATGAAAAATTTGTTTCGAAAACAATCATGGAGAAATCTACATAAATAAACTAATTAAAATCGTTTATCACAATCAATTTATTATTCATTTCTCATTTTATAGAATCAAGCAATTTTTTATTATTTTTAGCGTGTATTAATCGTTTGGCAAATATTTTAGTTTATAAAAATCAACAACGTATAAAGTAGTATGTTTACAGAATTAGGCTTCTGCGGTTTTTTCTTCTTCAACGACAACTTCATTTTTTCTCGCAACTGCTCTGTCCTTTTCCTTAGCTAGTTCTTCAAGAATTTGTTTCTCTAAAACGGAAATATTCTCTTTGATTTCAGAAATTTTCAAATTGGTTGCTTCTTCGGTTTTCTTGAGTTCAATTTCTTGATCTTTCTTTGCAGTTTCTAATTTTTCTTTTAGTTCACCAATGACCTTTGGATAATCAGCTGATGATTCTGGAATAGTTGCATCAACGATAGATAATAAAGTAATGATTGAGCTATTAACACCCTTTTGTTGCTTCTTTTTGTTATGTTTCTTCTTACCTTTACCTGAACCAGCAAAGAAAGATTCTTCATTTTTTTGAATAATTTCAGCATTTTCAGGGATTAAAATTTCAGTGTTATTAGTTTTTGAAGAGGTTGCATCAATTGATGAAGAAGTTAAAGCATCTAATGGGTTGACTTCATCATCAAATTTGAATTCTGGATTCAAAGCAAAAATTGCTGATTTAATTTGAGCAATTTGTTCGTTATTAGCAAAACCCTTCGAAGCTTCTAAATCGGCAATTTCTTTTTGTAATTCCTTTCTTTCTAAATATAAATTGTAGGCTTTTTCATCTTCTTCTCTCTTCTTACGTTCATTGTCCATATCAGCCTTAAATTTCTTAAATTTAGCATCAAAATCATCTCTAATTTTTCTTATTTGTGTTAGTAATTCGTATTTTTCGTCTTGTAACGCTCTTCTTTTGGTAAATAGTTCATCTCTTTTTGATTGAACAGATTTGTTTTTTGTTGATAATTCATCTAAGTCTTTGGTAATTTTTTCAAATTCAGATTGAATTTCTTTGTTAGAAACAGTTGATAAAGATGACTTTAATTCAACAATCTTAGCTTTGTCTGAATCAATAGATTTTTGAGTCTGTTCAATACCTGCAAAATCTTTCTTTAATTTGTTTAATGAAGAAATTTCCTTTAATGCTTTTTTTTCTTCAACTAACATTAAATTACCAGATTCAATTTCAGTTTCTAATTTTCTAATCTTTTTATCAATGTCTTCTGTGGTTTTAAAACTGTATTTAGAAGTTTTTGAAGTAATTTCAGCTACCTTCTTTTTAATGGATTGATCAAGTAATCTAATTTGATCATTAATTAAATGTCTTTTCTTTTTGATATCATCTTGAGAAGAAATAACTTTTCTTAATTCAGAAGTTAAAGATTTACGTTTCTCAGAATCTTCCTTTGGAGTATTGGTTGATTCAATTTGAGTTGAAATTGAAGTAACCGAAATTTCAATCTTTTTAATTTGATCGTTTAACTTTGCAATTTGCTTGTTCTTTTGTTCAACATCGGGTTGTTTAATGAACTTTCTTGGCTTTGGTGCCTCAATTTCTGGAATTTCAACAGACATCTTCAAGTGTTTTGTGTATATATTATTATGAACAGAAAAACTCGACCAAAGTAAGAGTGAAATTCAATCCAAAAAAAGTTGCAAAACCTCAACGTGTACGAAACAGAACTCAACGCTCCATCAGACCAAAAAAAAAATGAAAAACTTCGAGAAACTTCAGATTTCAAAGATCTCAAACTAGAGAAACCAAAACAAAAAAAACGCAAAAAAGAGCCCGCGACCGGGTTTGAACCAGTGACCAACAGATTTGCAATCTGCTGCTCTACCACTGAGCTACGCGTGCTAACACAGAAATATAAAACCTTAATTTTTTATAACTTCACGTGTAAAGTATGCAAAATAAACCTTATCCCAATCGCTATGGATACTTGGAGATATGTTTATCTTAACAAAGATTTTGATTGATATAACTAGTGTGACGTAATCTTAGAGTGAAGTCGGTGTGTGACTCTGATCGATGTTACTTATTTATATAGGCTTTGTATAGTTACTCTAATTATTAACTTATCATTTTTTATTACACTTTATTTTATCTTATATAATAAAACATATTCTCTAGTTCTTTTACGTTTCATTTTATAGTTTTTTTAACGACCAACTTATCTAAATATTAAAGACTAAGAGTCAATGCATTACAAAATGTATAATTCTATCGCATTAGTTACAAAAAAAATTCTTTGAAAAAAAAATAAATTCTTAAATGATTTTTAATAATGAGATTGAATAAATATTATTTCAGTGAAAGATAATTACGAATAGTACTGTATGAATTTGTTATATTAACTAACAAAAAAACATAATTCCAGCATGTGAAATTCTATAAATTTTATAGTATTAGTAGTTAGTCTTATTTCCAGAAAAAAAAAGGATTGGGTTATTTTTTTAAAAAACTGGAATGATTTTTAAGGGAGAATTGAAATAATTATTATACAAGTCAACAAGAAAATTAGATGATATTACTAATTGTAATCTCATAAAAAATTAATTTAAAGCAATAAAAATTATCTACTCAACTTTATAATTTTTTTTAATAATAAGGTATGAAAAATTTGAAACTTCAATATTTAAGTGATAAGCAGGTTGTAATACTTACCCAACCATCTCTACCATACCTCAATGAACTCACCGACATTGCAAAGTTTCTAATTACATCACATATTTGAATGAATTTACTTTGCTTAATGTTGTAATTTATTTACTCTGATAATAGGATCCATGATTGTATTATAAGTAAGTTATAAAAAGAAACAATAAATAAGTATATAACTATGGAAGAGAAGATATAAGGAGAAATACCTCCTTATATACAGAAATGAAAGAATGTAGTAAGAATGTAAAATAAATCATACTACGCGGGATGTCAATATAATTGACCAATAGGTTTTCTTTTCAACACTTAAATTAGTATTATTGCTAAATAACTTAATACGTTAACTTGTAAGGAAAGTAAACAAAATTTACCAAATAACCAATAAATAATACTACCTTGCTAATGATCTTAGTTCAATTAAATGATATTAATAATTATAACATTTTTATTAGTGACTATTAGTAATCGCTTAATATAAAATTGTATCTTGGAAACTTTAGTAAATCCCAGTTGGCCCTCCAGTTGGGGACTGTTTGCGGTACCGTGATATCATAGTCAGTTTATTTCAAAGGTATGACAATTTAATGGAACATAATGTGATTTAGTAAATTTTGTCTGCTTTTTGTGCACTAAGAACGCAGATACATATTGTATAAAGATATTTTACACGATAGTTTGAATTTGCGGAAAAAACAATCAATTCATTGAATTTTTACTACAAATGACAACGATAATTTCACTTATATTGAAAGCAATTTATAAACTTAAAATTTTGTATGCCAATGGGATATCAATTATTATTTGCATTCGAACCACATCAGCATGCTTTATAAAAGAATATAATGTGACAGTTCAATTAAGGATGTAAAAGCTATTCCTTTACTATTTGCCTTCTGTTATGATCACCGTAGGATTAAAGATTAAAGGAATTATCAAAACTTAAAATTTCTAAATCTTAGATCTGCGTTAGGGAAAAAAAAGTGAGATTCTTTCAATATTCAAGGATGAAATACTGTGATCTTCTCTCTTGTATTGAATGAACCGGCATATCATGAAGAGTTAAACTCATCAATCGAGAATGTGTTATTTTTATCTAAACCTTATCGTCCCATGCAAATCCATTAACAATTGAATCAAACTGTAAAATGCTAGTAAACTTTTATGAACGATCATCTTGGATCCATGCTCGTTAAACATTAACTCGGAATCGATGCAATGGTTTATCCGTTGATGTTGCGATTGTTGTCGTCGTACATATATATGTGACAAATCATATTACTAAGTGTTTGTTATAAGGATATTCTACAATAATTATACATGTGTATCAATCGTTGAAATATTTTTTCAACCTTCGTCCACTGTGTATTGAGATACATGTAAGAATTTGCTTAATCACGTAAACAAATGTGTAATAAACGTCACTTTCCCAAAAAAAAAGTTCGTTGCGGCAGAAACTGTAAGCGAACATTTTAACAATAGAAGCTCTGCAGTTCCAGCCATCAGGTCCAGCCCCATGCGTTACTTGAGGAGAACAGGACAAATACCATAGCATTGTCGTATCACAACGCCCACACTCACTCAACTAATCCATGATAAACACAAAAAATATCGTCAAAACGATGGGGACATGTTTTCTGCCAATTTTATTCAAAGAAAGCTGTCAAAGTACTAGAATTTTTTTAGTTTTGGGCAGTGATCAGAAAACACAGCCATCTGCCGAAAAATTATTTTGACGAGCCAGTTTCTGCTAACAACTGTGCATATCCCCCCAGTAAATTCTTCAGTTTGCAGAGCTTGGCAGATAAACTGTAATCATGAAGTAAGTGGCTTGTACCAACTGAAATGCATTGGCTCCTTACTATATAAAAAGCTTTTAAAAACAATGTAAAGTCCACCTTTTTTTTGTTCTGCGAAATTTTTTTTGTTTGTTTATTGATTTTTTCTTCTTATTTGTTTCTTCTATTTGAATTTGTTACTTTATTCTTTACATAAACCTATTTTGTTACTTTATTCTGTACGCAAACCTACTTTGTTGCTTTAATCAATCGACTTTCAATTATTCAATACACGCTTACAACATGGATCAACAAGCAGGTTCATCTACGTCAGCGTTTGTTTCTTCTTTAATATTCAATTTGGTTATCTTTGCAATTTTTGTTGGGATTTTTATTTTGTTAAGAAACAAATATATCAATGTTTACAGACCTAGAACCACAAACAAACTTATTCCTGAGCATTTGAAAGCTCCACCATTATCATCTTCCGCCTTTGGTTGGTTACCTGATTTACTTGCGAGACCAAAAAGCTTTATCATTCAACATGCTGGTATTGATGGTTATTTTTTCCTGAGATACTTGTTAACTTGGGCTAATCTTGGTATGTTATCAGGCATTATTTTATGGCCAGTCTTATTTGCAGTTAATGCAACTGGTGGTGGTGGACAAAGTGGATTCAATATTATTTCTTATGCAAACAATACCCATAAATGGCGTGTTTTTGCTAATTTATTCTGTTCTTGGTTTTTCTTTGGTCTTGTTGTTTATACAATTTATTCGGAATTAGTGTACTACACTGGCTTTAGACATAATTTACAATGTACTCCGTTTTACAGTAGTTTAAAAAGTTCAAAAGTTTTATTGGTTGATAATGTTGATGCAGGTTTATTATTTGAAGATTCTTTAAGACAATTATTTCCTGCTGCTCAAAGAATTGCAATTACGAGAGACACCAAGCAAGCTAGAGAAGTCTGGGAAAAGAGAGGTAAGCTTATTGGTAAACTTGAAGGTGCATTTGTCAAAGTTATTAGTAAATGTGTTAAATCAAGGTCTAAGTTAGAAAAGAAAATAAACAAAGGTAAAGAAGTTGAATTACCAACTCCAATTGATCATATCGAAAGCTATATTCCTGAAAAAAAGTTACCAAGTTACAAGTACAAACCAATTATTGGTAAGTCAAAGAAAGTTTTCAATGATGGTATTGAAGAATTAAAAACTTTTAACGACGACCTGAAAATCGAACAAGATAAAATTGCAGTATCATCAGATGATTTACCTAAAGTCGGATCAGTTTTCCTTGAATTTGAATCACATTTGGAATTACAAAGAGCTTATCAGGCCATTGATTATTCGGATAATTTCAAAACATCAAGAAAGTATCAAAGTTTTTTTCCTGAAGATGTTATTTGGAAAAATGTTGGTGTTGGTTTTGTTGCAAGAAAGTCTAAAAAAGCCGGTGCAAACACATTCTTAACTTTAATGATCATATTTTGGGCAATCCCAGTTGCTGTTGTTGGTTGTATTTCAAATATTAATTACTTAACTGAAAAGGTTCCATTTTTGAGATTTATTGACAATATGCCAGATGAGTTAATGGGTATTATTACTGGTATTTTGCCATCTGTTTTACTAGCAATTTTAATGTCATTGGTTCCACCGATTATTAGATATTTTGGTAAATTAGGTGGTTGTATGACTGTTCAACAATTGGATTTTTGGACTCAACAATGGTATTTTGCTTTTCAAGTTATTCAGGTCTTTTTAGTTGCAACATGTGCATCAGCCGCTTCATCAGTAGTTACATCAATTATCAACGATCCATCAAGTGCAATGATGATGTTAGCTGCAAATTTACCACCTGCATCAAATTTTTACATTTCTTACATGTTACTTCAAGGTTTATCAATTAGTTCTGGTCTGTTAGCCCAGATTGTTGGATTAATTCTGTCTTTTGTTTTGGGTAGATTTTTAGACAAAACACCACGTCAAAAGTGGAATCGTTCAGTTTCTTTGGCAACCCCATCCTGGGGTACACTGTATGCAACATCTGGTTTATTTACTGTGATTTTAATGTGTTATGCAATTATTGCACCAATTATAATTGCATTCACATCAATTGCATTCATGTTGATTTTTGTTGCACAATTATATACATTTGTTTATGTTTCTGGCCATTCTGTGGATAATAGAGGTAGGAATTATCCACTTGCTTTATTTCAAGTCTTTGTAGGCGTTTACCTTGCAGAAGTTTGCCTTATTGCATTGTTTGTTATGCAAAAGAATTGGGCAGTCGTTGTGCTTGAAGCAATTTGGATTGCACTAACAGTTCTTGCACATTTATATTTCAGATGGTTATTTGAACCTGTTCTAGATACAGTTCCAATTGGTGCAATCGAAGGTTATTATCCAAGCGAAGATAATGGTAGAAAACAAGTTAAGGAAGTTGGTGATGAATATTTTGTTACTGATAATGCAGACGATAATAAATCACTTGATGATAATAATACTGTTGTTGGTAATCATACCAATAAAGAAAAAGTCGACGAATTGAGTTCAGAATCAATAAATGTTGGTAAAAATGATAGTTTGAGTGGAACATTAGGAAATAAAGCATCTTCTTTACATAATAATGATCACATTTATCGTAATATTAATGATACAGATGTTGAAAAACATGGTAAAGTTGTTAATAATACAGGCTATAGTAAAATGGCAGACGAATTTGGTAATTATGTTCATGGTGGATATAGGGGAAGTTTCAAAGATACAATTACTAGATACTTCAAGCCAAGAAATTATTTACAATTTAATGATTATAGACCAAGTATGCCGGAATATTGGGGAGTCCCAATTTCTAAATCATTAAATGATGATGTTTTTTATCAACCACCTGAAATTACTGATACTAAAGAGCCAGTTTTATGGATAGCAAAGGACCACCTTGGTTTAAGTGATAATATCATTGGAAAATGTTCCGAAAAGGGTGTTACTTGTAGTTCAGTTGATGCGGAAGTGAATGACAAGGGTAAAGTCGAAGTTACTGAAGAATCATTCCCACCAGGTTATGAGGCGTCAATCATGTATTGAAGAATTAAGTAATGAATACTATTTTATTTCGTTTTATTTTGTTTTTATTTTTTTTGTGTTTACGCTTTTTATTGTTTTATTTTTGTCTCTTATTTCTTTCTAATATCTAGTCTAATATCTAATCTAATTTAATCTGATTCGACCTGGTTTTTAATTTAATTTCCAATCTAATACAATACTCTATTTTTCCATTTTGTTGTACACACATGCGTCCACCAGAGATCACGTGCGTTTATCAAAGATCACGTGCATGTGCAAACTATGGCGTTTAAGCCTTTTTCCAGTTTTCATATTCTCATCAATTTCTACACTTCCAATTTCCAAAAACTCAGAATCAAAAATCGAAAATCAGAAAACAAAAATCGATTCGAGCTTGTTGGGCAGTTCTCCGGTTTTCACGTTTCACTGCAAACAGTCACTTGTATGTTCTCCTCTTGAAATTTCGTTCATTTTCTAACAACATTTCACAATGACTTACACTACCAGACAAGTCGGTGCGGCAAACACTCTTGAATACAAGGTTTTCATCGAAAAGGATGGTAAGCCAGTTTCTCCTTTCCATGATATTCCATTATACGCTGATGAATCAAAGAAGATTTTAAACATGGTTGTTGAAGTTCCAAGATGGACCAATGCTAAGTTGGAAATTACCAAGGAAGAAACATTAAATCCAATTATTCAAGATACCAAAAAGGGTAAGTTAAGATTTGTTAGAAACTGTTTCCCACACAAGGGTTACATTCACAACTATGGTGCTTTCCCACAAACTTGGGAAGATCCAAATGTTATTAACCCAGAAACCAATGCTGCAGGTGATAATGATCCTTTAGATGTTTGTGAAATTGGTGAAGCAGTTTCCTACCCAGGTGAAGTCAAGCAAGTCAAGGTTTTAGGTGTTATGGCATTATTAGATGAAGGTGAAACCGACTGGAAGATTATCGCAATTGATGTCAATGATCCATTAGCTTCAAAATTGGAAGATGTTGAAGATGTTGAAAAGCATTTACCGGGTTTATTAAGAGCTACTAACGAATGGTTCAGAATCTACAAAATCCCAGATGGTAAGCCAGAAAACGTTTTTGCTTTCAATGGTGAATGTAAGAACAAGAAATATGCTGAAGAAGTTATTGCTGAATGTAGTGATTCATGGAAGAAATTAATTCAAAACAAGGTTGCAGATAACAAAGGTGTTATTCTTACTAACACCACTTTAGCTGAAACTACATCTTATGATCCAGCTGTTGTTATTCCAAAAGCGGCTCCATTACCAGCTGCTCCAATCGACAAGTCAGTTGACAAGTGGTTTTTCATTTCTGGTTCTGCTTAAATCAGATATCATCGTTTATAAATTTATATAAATTTATTTATTTTGTTTTTCTAATCATTTATGCAAAGCATTTTATGTTTGAATTTTATTAAAATAAACTTTGTTTCGCATTATAAACAAATGATTCTATTTTATCATTATCCTTTTCACCATTAGTTTCAACCCCACTACTAACATCAACTCCAAAACAGCCTTCAAGATTTAAAGCATTGCTAACATTATCAGAATTTAATCCACCTGCTAAAATATACCTTCCATTCATTGAATTTCCAAAAATAGTTGCATCACTCCAATCAATTAGTTTACCTTCTCCACCGGCGTCAGAATCCAATAATGGCATTAAAAATTTATGTGTATTAAGGGATTTTTCAAATCCTGGCTTATTTAACACGAATCTTTGTATAATTGGTAAATCAATGGATAATGCATATTTATCAACATCTTCTGATCCGTGAAGTTGAACAATATCTATATTCAACTCAGTACTTATTTGTATAACATCTTCGATTGTTTGATTTCTAAAAACACCTACTAAATATGGGCCATTTTCTACAATTATTTCAGTAACTTTCTCAAACCACTCTGGACCTTGAACTTCCAAGCTATTTACATATTCTTTCAAGTCTTTTGATGTCATATATTTAGACCCATTTGAAACCCTTTTTTCATAGCATAATTGACTTATTGCACGAGCAATGTCTGGATCAACTGTACGTGCACGATTAGGAACAACAATAGTGCCCAATAATGATGCACCACTTTCGATAGAAATATTTGCCGCTTCTTTAGTTTTTAGACCACATACTTTGACTATTTTTTTGACCATTTTGGTAAGATAAATAGCTATTTTATGTATTTATTTCATATTACTTCAAAGTATGTGTGAAAATTGAAAAATTCATCACAGATATATGCAATTTCGAGATTCTGAATTTCAAGCATGCAACTCCGTTTCGATGTTGGTTTTCTTGTTGTTTTAAGCAAAGTAGACGCAATTGAATGAACGCATTTGAATTATGGGACTTTTCAAAAAGCTAGAAAGTAAATTGGCCAGAATATCAGATAGTTCAAATCAAAATACTGCAATTCAACATCAAGAATCACAACAAAACCAGCATTTTGAGGCACCTCCAATTCCACCAAGAGATTATAATCAAAAACAACAACAACCACAACAACCACAACAACCACAACAACCACAGCAACTGCAACAACCGCTTCAAAAATCTATTGATGGTTCGAATTTAAAATGTAGCTATACAAATTCAGAAGATTTATTAGATGATCCCATATCTTTAGATGTACCCATTTCATGCATCCAGAATTCTACTGTTCCACATCCAGTTAAATTACCAAAACTTTATGATCAATCAGGTCCAATTGAGACTAACAATTTTTACGGTAATTTATTAGTTGAAGATCAAAACCTACCAGTTTGGACACATCCATATAGTATTTGGAAATCAACAGATGATCAATTTAAAGGTTTGGGAATCTCACAAACTTCAGCATCACAGAGAGTTTATGGTGACGATCCAAATTCTAAGGCAGTTAAATATTTTTTTAATCCAGTTGGTATTTGCTCAATGATGCTAAGTGCCAATGAATTTCAAGTTGAAAATTTTGATTTTTTAGTTGGTGATTTACAGAGATTCAGTATCGGTTTAAAGTTTGTTACTAGTTCAGGTGAACTTCATGTTAATGCTGTTCAGGGTATGGGATTTATTACTGGTGTTTATAAAGGAAATATAACTCCTAGAATTGCTTCAAAAGTTGGTATACAGAATTTTCAAATCATAGGATGTTTAAATAATGGATTACAGAAATATAAAGTAACTTTATTTGATAATACAATGTGGATTATTTATTCAAATGCACCATTCATTCAAAAATCAGCAAATTCTTTGATTTGTGCCTCCTCATCTGGTGAAGTGATTGTTCAAATTGCCAAACTAACAACCGACCAATCGATTGAAAGTTATGATAAAGTTGCTGGTTCTTATGTAGTAGGCTGTATTCTAAGTGCTAATGTTAATAATAACATTGGCTCATACAGTTTTAATTATCAAATTACTGGATCTTCAGTTTCAGGTAAGGTAATTCAATGGTTTTTGCCACATCATGTAGAATCCATTGATCAAAAGATGCACCAAGATATAGCAGATGGTTTAAATTTGGATTCAACATGCAAAGGCACCATGTATGCATTCATTACAGATAAATTTACACTGGTTGAAAAACTACCACCTGCAGAATTACAGTTTGATCCATGGTCTGATATTCATGGGGTAGGAAATTCAGATACTTATTCAGAAAAGGCAAAATCAATCATTAGCCAAATCTCACAAAATGAGGTTAATAGTTTTGATGTTGCTAATGAATCAAATACAGATTCGATGTATACAGCTGGTAAAATTTTAGATAAAGGCGCATTTATGTTATACACCGTTGCATTTATTTTAAAAGATGAGAATCTAACTAAAATTATGCTGAATAAAATGAAGAGTTCATTTTCAAGATTTATTGAGAATAAACAACAAAGTCCACTATGTTATGATACAAACTGGAAAGGTATTATTTCAAGTTCTGGATTACAAGATGGTAATTTTTATTGTGATTTTGGTAATTGTTTCTATAATGATCATCATTTTCATTATGGGTACCATATTCATGCCGCTGCATTGGTTGCATTGGTTGATAAAAGTTATGGAGATGGATCATGGTTGAACATTGCCAAACCTTGGATTGAAACTCTTATCCGAGATATATGCAATCCGAGCTCAAAAGATCTTTATTTCCCGGTTTTAAGAGCATTTGACTTTTACAATGGCCATAGTTTTGCAAATGGATTATTTGCTCATGGTGATGGAAAAGATGAAGAAAGTTCAAGTGAAGATTATCATGCATATTATGGGATTAGGCTATGGGGTATTGTTAATAATAATTTGAATATTTCAAATTTAGCATCAATAATTTTATCAATCGAAAAACGTGCCATGGGATTATACATGCTTTACAAGAATGATAACAAAGTTATGCCCACCAATTTTATTAGCAATAAAGTGTCCGGCATTTTATTTGAAAATAAGATCGATCATGCAACCTATTTCGGAATGAATAAAGAATATATTCATGGGATTCATATGATTCCAATCACGCCAATTAGTAACTACTTCCGTGATTCACAATTTGTTAAAGAAGAATGGGATGAAATGGAGTTAGGTAATTTAGCTAGTTCGATCGAGGGGGGCTGGAAAGGTTTACTTATGTTGAACTCAGCAATGTATGATCCCAAACAAGCTTGGGAGTTTTTTAGTAGTTCAGACTTCCAAATGTCCTGGCTTGACAACGGTATGTCAAGAACGTGGGCATTGGCATATTGTGCAGGTATGGGTGGTTGTTGAATTTTTGTTCTAAAACTTAAATTTCCTATTATTTAAAAAAGATAATAACAACAGACTTCTTCAAGGCCTTTTGACTTCTGTAGCTTTTTGTAATTGTGGGGGGACTTGATAGATCTTATGAGATTTTTTGTCACTGTCTATTTTCTATTTTCAGAAATAAAAAAATATTATCAAGGTGAGATTAAATTCTTTGCCCTTGGAATCTTTTTTCGATTTAATCTTTTGATTTTTCCTGGTTGTACTGTACTAAATTCACAACGACTATATTATAGTTTTGTTATTTTAGTTAGCGTGTTTGTAAGAAAAAGAAACAATTAATTTTTGAGTATATTTGCCATTGCCAGGTTTTTAGAGCACTACTGAATTTCGGAAGTATTGAATTTTAGAATTTAATACAATATGAGCTCACCAACGTCTGAACTCAATTTTGCAAGGCCAAATCCTAGGAGACCATTGAATTTAGGCAGAAGTTCAACAGATTTAAACTCTTCTAAATTTTCAGACTTGAATCAATTCAAAAATTCTGGTTCTCCATATATAAATAAAGAATTAGAAAGATTACAAACTTATGGTTTAAATATTAGTAATGACGATAATGAAGCCGAAAAATTATTAACAGATCCAAATTCATCATTTTTTGCAACTAATAAATCACGAAGATTAAAAAATAAAGATTTATTACCCTATAAAACCGAAACTATTAGAGATCAGTATAAATATTTGAGCCATATTATTGCTCATATTTATATTTCTGCTAAAAGTTTAGATTTAAAGGGCAATTTAACAATTAGTGTTGAAGATCTTGAAGTGGCAAGAGATGTTATTTTAAATAATAAAGATCAAAATGCATTTGTCAACTCAGATCTGAATTCAGTTGATGGACAAAAATTTGAAACGTTGCATACAAATCAGAGTGAAGCCATGGAGGATGATGAAAACGAAGAGGATAGTGATTATTATATGTCATCTGAGGATGAAGATGATGAAGATGCAGCTAACTCTACTCCGATTATGAAAATCGAACCAGAATCAGCATCAATTATTTCATTAAAGTATTGGACTAAAGAATTAAAGAATTTGTTGAAGATGGGCCTGTTTATTCCCTTAGACATTACTAAAAAACTAATTCAAGTTTATTATAGTATTTGCTTATCAAGAGGACAAACAATTGATATCATCTTTTACACCCAAGCACTTACACTACTCATCAGAGAAAAGAAGTTATTGGTTCAATCTGGCTTCATTCTAGATTGGGAACCTGTTTATAATGAATTTGTTTCAACATTAGGAAATCCAACGCCTTTTGGTCCAACGATGAATGATAAGAGGTATAAAAAATTGATCTCTTTTGCCTTGACCATTAAATCATTTTTTGATCCTGAATGTATACCATTGGTTATGGAACAAATTCTTATGAGAATTTCAAATCAAACTGTTTCATCATCATTGATTCATTTAACTGTCATGTTGCCAATGCATTTTAAAAAACCTATTATTAGCTCTGATGGTGCTATCACGTTTGATAAAAAAGATGTCCGTTATTATTTACCCATCTTATTTGATCTTTGGCTTTGTAATAAGTCCGATAAAGAAATCAACTGTGTGTTATCTATTATCATGAATATTTCGGTTGAAAATCTTAAAAAAGGTGCTGAAGATAATTCATTGCTTTACCGTGGCAAATATGGTATTTTCACCCAACAACAATTTACATTTATGTTGAATCAATTATTTCTGTCTTCTCAAATTCGTCATAAAGACCACAGAATGTTAAAATTTTGTAAGTTAATTGGTCAAATAGTTATTAATTCATTAAATTCTAAACATGCCTTTGAGAAAGAAGGCGTTATTGACTTTTTGAAAACATATGCTGATGCAATTTATACAATGATCCATCCATCCAATTCTGGTGCCTGGTCCTCAATCATTGCTGAAGTAGTTAAAAAATTAGCAATTAGTTTGCATTTAAGAGTTCAAGGGGAAAAGGAAAATAGAGAATTAGTTCCACTTTACCATCCAAATTATACGGGGTTACCTACAAATCTCAAATTAAGCGATGACGTTATCGAATCTGTTGTGAACATTTTACTACCATTGATTCATTTAGGTTCTCAATCAAAATCATCATCTCATAGGAAACATTATAACGAAGCTTTGCAAGTATTATGTTTTTTGAAACCAGCTTTAGTTTTAGACAAATTATTGCCTGATTGGTACTCTTCTTTTGAATCCGTTAATTCCACTCATAGAATTCCAATTGTTATTACCCAATTAACCCAATTGGCAAGATTAATAGTTCAACTACCAGTTTATCGAGTTCACATTGCAAGATTTTTATCAATGTTATTACCAGCAATTGATTCTAATGATCCAGAAAAAACTATCATGACTACCGACTTTATCACTGCGGTTGCTACTGTAATTCCATTTGCTGATTTAACAGAAGGTTCTGGTGATGGTGGTCTTTGTGCTATTGACTTTACAACTCAACATTTAACTTACTTAGAATCTAAGTTTTATGAATCTTCCCCAGCTAATACTCAATTTGGTGATCAACAAATTCCAGATTCTTTTCAATATGATCCAGAATATGAATTGGAGGCATTGAAATCCGCATCTTCATCATTCAAAGAATTTTTAAAGCAATTTTGTGATAACTGTTTCAAGTTTTTGGAAGTTGCACCGGCAATGAATTCTAGAACAATTGAATCGCAAGCTTGCACTTTAATTTCATATACCTTTGAAGCTTTAATAGACTCAATGAGCGATGAGCTTTTCTATTTTGTTGCTGATAAAGTTTTTGATTATGTGACCACAAATGTTGTGCACGAAGTTGCTCCAGTATTTTGTAATATTACTGATCCTATTGTTAAGAGAAATCCCACCACTGAGTTAAAGAGATACATGGAATTTTTTATGCCACAAATTTATGAAGAAATCAAACATGGTGCAGGTGTTTCTAGATCCCAAGAAGTTTTCGGCAAAGATCAAAGATTAGACTGGAACATGAAGATTTTATTAGGCGCTATTGCTGGATCTGGTACTGCAATTTTACCATATTTACCAGAGTTAAAAAGTTTTGTTCTTTCACATACAAATAAATTAAAGGGTAATTCAGGTTTATCGCTTGTTTTATTGGTCAATTGTACATTATCAACTATTTCTTATTTACGACCATTAGAACAACGTTTGATTTCAAAAAAATGGTTAGCTGAGAATAATGGTAAATATACTGAAGAATGTTGGGGTGGTTTCCAATTTTCTAATTTAAGATTTGATATGAAGTACTTAGATTTTGAATGGTATGCTCCATCAGCAAAAGAAGTTGCAGCAGTTTCTGAGCTTTTTGAAAACATGGTATTACCATCAATTGATTTAATTAATAACATGGTCACAACATTAGAAGGTGCCGAAAAAGTGAGTTTAGAAGAAATTGATCAACTGGGTTTTCACATCGAGCTATTAGAAGGTTTAATAAAGGGTGTTTGTTGTTTATTTGATCAATCATGCTCTGAATTACCAGAAAATAAACATTTGGGAAAAGTCAAACCAACGTTCAGTACATCTTTGTCGCCTTCTCCGTCTTTGGTTAATGTTACCAATGCCACTTATACATCATCATCAAGTGATAACATCTTATCCAATAGTAAAACGAAAACTGATATTAACAACAACAACACCAGCAAAGATGATGTAATGATTGTTGATGATGAAGGTATTAATCCAATTACTAAACACCTTGAAGTAAAGATTGAAAAATCTGAATCAGCAGCTGATTTATCTATTATGAGCGTTGACATCGAATCTGAAGTTCCAACACGATCTGCTACACCAGTTTTATCTGATTCGATTGAAGTTGTTGATGCATCTTTAACCAAAAGAGAATCCATTTTATATTCATATGGTCCTTATTTTTCAAATGAAGGATTTTCAAGATTTTTGGATCCATCTTACAAGATTTTGCATTCAACTAGAAATAAAATTGGTACATGTTTACATAAAATCGTTAAAGCATTAGCTAAAAGAGAAGGCAATGTTGAATTAACAGGTAAGGTCATTCAATGTATTGGAACATGGTTAAGTGATTGTGGTTATTATAGCAGTGACAATGAAATATATATTGATAATCTACAGTTTGTTTCGTTATTAGATTTTCCAGGTGTTTTTGCTCCATATACAAGAAAAGTTTTAGCATCAAGATTAGCAGTTTATCACTGTAGTAGAATCAATATTTCATGTTGTACGAGATTGCCAACTGCATTAGATAAACTTTTATTGAAAGATTTGGTTTCTTTGGTTGCTTCTCCGTATACTGCAACATCTGCACCCGCGGCAACTATTTTGGGTACGTCCTTGAACAGGGTCATGAATTGTACAAGTGTTATCTTTAGTATCTTCAAAGATTGGGAACAGGCGTTATTAAATAAAGATCATGATGCATTGATAAACATTCTGTACACTTTTGATAAGAAAAAATTGCGTGGTATAGTTGTGAAAAGTTCATCCATGTTACCAAAATATGAAGATTTATTATTTAAATCAGCCGAATTAAATGATGAAAGAGTTACATATCTTAGTATGACATTATTAGAATCCATTAAAAAGTATGTTAAAATTCCAGCGTTAGTTTGCATTTTTGATGAAAAGATGCTAGAATGTATTAGGCCACCAGATTTAGATACAGAAATGAAAATTTTATCATTGAAACTTGCTAAATCTAAGAAAAAAGTTCTCTTAGCGAAGGCATTATCTAACTTAGTGAAGATCTCTATCAATCGTTTATCGAAAAAACTAAATTGGAAGTTTGTTTTGCTTGTTCTTGAGTTGATAACTACAATTCAATCTCATGTTGAGGTGCCATTAGAAAAAAATGTTTTATCAACTTTGTTAAGGTATATTGATGGTTCACATCCAGAAGTTTCAAAGAAGGGAATGTTTTGGACTGCATCTGTTTTGTGTACAGTCGAATCAAGAGGATTCCATAATTATGACCTAGTTAATATGATATCACTGAACCCTCAAGATCCAACTGTTGTTCCATTTAAACAATTGTGTCCCGAAAATACCATTCACTCATTTTTCAAAGAAATTCACAATGTTGAAAATCCAAGGTTTTTTATTGATAGTAAACAATGGATTCCAGTAAATCCATGGAATAAAGAACTGAATGTTGTTAAACAGTATAACCGTACTGGTTTTGATTTAAATCAATCTGATGAAATTGCTGTTAGACAATTTGCTGCGGGTATTAAGAAAGAGTGGTTATTGGTTTTGTTGAAAACACATATAGATGAATCTGAAAGTACTTCTGCGTTTTTCCCTGGTATTGTTTATTTTTTCAGCTCAATTACTACATTAATTTTATTTGGATATTCGGAAAATTTGTCTTTAAAAGACATATTTGATATAACGGATGAAATTTTTAAGGATGATGAAAGGCCTACTCACGTTGCAGTCAGTGAAGTATTTTGCGGTATTTTATTTGCTTGCAAAAACGATGCAGATGCGATGAAGCTCGCTGACGATGAAATTACAAGGAGAGTTCAAAAGATTTTTGATACTGCCTTAACCCAGTCAACTTATAAAATGTGGTCAATTTTTTCATGGTGGTTAGCAAGCCATTTTGATCTTAGAAGAACCCCTTTACTTTTAAATTTGATTTGCAACTTTGAAGTTGACAATGATCCAAAAAAATCACCATTTCCGCTTATGTGTCGTTTAACATTTTTCAAGGCTTATTTAGGTTCAGTCACAAATAAATATTTTAATTTTGATGAAATTACCCATAGAATGTTTCAAATTTTGGCTCATCCCTATGATACTATTTCAGGCGAAGTTTCTGCTATTTTGTTTGATATTTTGCTTTATAGAAGTATAGACGAGACAGATGATTTTGATGAATATTTAATTAAGGTTCATAAAGATGAAACAGGCCTTGGGGTAAAAGAGTACAAGAAAAATGTAATTTTTCATGAGCATCTTAGGGCATTTATCATTAAAACTTTGGAGCTTGCAAAAGAAAATGAAAATAAGACACCACAAGAAGTTGCTAATTCAGAGTTTATGTACCATGTTAAAGGTTTGAGTGCATTATTATTAAGAATTTTGAGAACCTCATTGAATCCACAATTAACTGAATATATTGTCCCATACATACTACCATTGGTCCTGGAACTAGATAAAGTTAGAGATGCATGCAGTTTGTCTGAAATTAGTGTTGATGCTTTGTTTTTAATTCTGGGTAGTATTAGGTTTAAGGAAGAAGAGCATAATACTGTTATAGAATTATTAGCATCGACTATGGGCTGGTCTAATCCAAAGATAACGCAATACAAACATGTTTTGGCTTTCTTTGGAGTTTACGGGACTGTTAGGTTTTTGGAAAGAAACTCCGAACAAAGGAAGAAATTGATGGAAATTACTTATTCAATGTTATTCAATCAACATCTTTATTTGAGAGAGCAATATGGTCACAATTTTAAGATATTCATACATTTATTCCTAGATTCAGAAAGAGAAGAAACTATAAGAATTTACATTAAAAAATTCAAAAAGATTATCAAGAAAAACAAACAAGAAAAGAATGTTAAGCTTTCAAATGAAAAAAACAACTTGGTTCATGGTGCAACGCTTGGTCTTTGTGCATTAGTTGAAGCATATCCATATACTACACCACCACCTAAGTGGTTACCAGAAGTTTTAACTATTCTAGAAGTGAAATGTACAACTTATACTGGTGCAATTGGTAGAGCAGCTAAGGATACACTAAGTCAATTTAAAAAAACTCGGCAAGACACTTGGCATATTGATTCCAAGTTTTTTACAGAAGAACAGTTGGAAGACTTGGAAGGAGTTTTATATAAGTCCTATTATTTATGATGGTTTACAGGGTATTAGTTTTATACAATTAAGAGTTTATAAGTAAGCTGAATAATTGAATTTTAGTTTTTTGTAGAACCGATCATCAGAAGGACAGTTGTTCCAAAGTTTTGGTTAATTTTGCGGCACCATCGGTTGAATTATTTGTAGATTCGCCAATTTCAATTTTTGGTCTGTTTGCTTCAAGGCCTTCAATAAGGACACAAGCCTTGCAAATCTTATTCATTGAAAGGTAGCCACAACGCTCACAAGTATTACCGTCTTTAGCAATTGATACAGATCCATCAGGCCTAACTTCCACTTCTGTAACACCCACCTGCTGTTTTTGTATTTGTTTCTTTTTATTATTTGCATTATTTGTCCTTGTTCTCTTTGGTTTTAATTTAAATTGTTCACCACTATGAATAATATCAATAATACAAGAAGGCCTAACAGATTCCAAGTTCTTTAAAAGGACCCTTGCTGTGCCTCTGAAGGCTTCAGGAGCATAAGTACATTCAGTACTAAAATAATCTAGCTTTTTATAATGTGCATATAGAACAATTTCTTTTTGATAAGTGTATTTAAATGGTTTTGAACGTTTGACTGGTGAGCCACTTGAATTTGTTGTAACATTAACAGAATTTTCAATTCTTGCAGTATCACCTCTCAAAAGGTTCATTAAAACAGTTTCTGCCATATCATCAGCATTATGACCAGTGACAACATGATGAATATCTAATTTTAATGCACCTCTATCTAGAGCTTGTCTTCTCAAAACACCACAGTAAGTACAACTTGATTTAACACCCGTGGAAGAAACGATTTCATCCATAGTCCAACTATACAAATCTTTATAAGAAACAATTTCTAAAGGCATTTGATATTGTTCCTGATTTCTCTTAACGGTTGCCAAACTATCATCACGATATCCAACAATACCTTCATCAACACTTAGTAAAACCAAATTAAGTCCATAATCATATCTCTGATTAAGTGTTTTCATAATGGATGCTAAAACTGTTGAATCTTTACCACCAGATGCGCCAATAGCTATTGTTTCACCCCTATAAAATAAATTTTCCTTTTGAATGGTTAAGTGAATTTCAGTTTCGAAAACATGATAAAAACACTCTTTACATAATTTCTGTAAATTTTTTGGTCTTTTCATAACTGCCTTTCTGCAATGACAAAGTTGACAGAGTTGAGAGACTTTAATCTCCTTTTTTTTTAAGGTTGGATCCATGATGCTTTGATTATTTTATAACAAAGAGGAAACTCTTTTTGCAAACCAAGGGTAAAATTTTTTCAAATCTAAAAAATAATTCATGTCTGCAAGATGCGATTTCCTCTTTGGGACAAAAATAAAAAAATAAGAAAACGGCAATCATTTCAATTTATGGGTCTTCCATTTGTATATATACGTGTTCAATTGATCTGCAAATATTTGAAACGTTTTTTAACTAATTTTTTTGGATTAAATTTTTTTCTTTTGTTTTTCTATAAAAAGCCATAGGTTATAGATAAATACAAAAATGCGTTTTTTCTCTGCTTTATCCCTTTTATCACTCACCGTTTCCGCTTTGGCAAGTAATATTATTATTGTTGATGATTCAAATTTTGATGATGTCGTTTTAAATTCAGACAAAACTTCCTTCGTTAAATTTTATGCAGAATGGTGTTCACATTGTAAAAAAATGATCCCTGAATGGGAAAGATTAGCAGATTCTTATGCTGGTGTTGACAGTGTTCAAGTTGTTGAAATCGATGCTGATAAATCTAAAAGTATTGGTAAAAGATATAATATTGGATCATACCCATCATTAAAACTATTTCGTGCGGATGCATTATCCGATCCAATTGATTATAGTGGTAAAAGAGAATATGAATATTTCACCAATTTTTTGGTGAACCAAATCGGTGTTAAAGGAAAAAAAGTTGGACCACCATCAAAAGTTGTTCAAATCCATGATGGTAATATTGAAAAATTAATTGAAAATAAGGAAAGAGCAGCAATTTTACTCTTTACAAAGGAAAAAGACTGTGATGATTGTATTGGTTTAAGAAAAAACTTTGATGCATTATCACATGCATTTCATAAAGAATTGGAAAAAATCATTATAGGTGAAGTTAAGAAGAACGGTGATGAACCAACTGATTGGATTAGAGAGATGTATGATATCACCGAATTTCCAGCAATTGTTTATGTTAATACAGGTGATGTTTCACAATCTGAACTTTATAATGGAACATTTGAAACTCCAGATTTAGTTAGTTTCGTCAATGACAAAATTGGTACTAAGAGAGCAACAAATGGTTTATTGGATATACAAGCCGGCATTATTCCAGATATGGAAGAACCGTTAAAGAATTTTATTGGTATGAACATTGTTGATAGAAGATCGTATGTTTCAGAATTCATTGAACACTTAAAAAAAGTAGATGATACAAAATTTAAAAATGAAGTCAAATACTATGCATTAATTGTTAATCAATTTATTGCAGGTAACAAGGATTATGTTGATGCCGAAATTTCTAAGTACATGTTACAGATTGAAAATAAAGCAATTGATTCACTTACAAAAGACTTAGTTAATATGAAGCTTAACTTATTAAAACATATTAAAACCCTTGAAACTGAAGTAACGTATATAGATGCTAAAGATATTATGGCTGAAAGAAAGACAGCAAAGGAAAGTGATGAGGAAGGTATTAATAAAGATGAGCTATAACGATTGCTTTCAAATTCGAAATTTGTAGATGAGCATTTTGTATAAATTTTATTTCTAGAATATTATATATGTTAAAAAAACAAGTATATTTACCATTTGATCGATTCAAATTTAGAGCACGCTCTTACATTGTTTGGATACACTTTATGATTTAAAATAGTCTCATTAATCATAAACTTGATATTTAAGGGGTTGCATCTTGCAAACCAAATAAATTCACCATGTTTATTATAAATCAACACATTAGCAGCAAATTTATGACCACCCACATGATTTGTAAAAACTACTTTAACACCATTTGGTCTATCATCACTTGAGTCTCTGAACAATTCTAGATCTCTTAATTGGGAATCAAACTCTTTTTTCATAATTGGAGCAGTTATACCACATTTTTTATCTCTTGTCATATGTGAACATAATAAAACATACGATTGATTTGAATCTTTAATAACCGAAATACCTGGAATTTTTTCAAGCTTAGAAATTAATAAATCAGCTCCTTTACCTTTATATTCAGAATCATTATCAACTACTATTTTTTCAATAATTTCAAAAACTTTATCAATGTTTTGATTAGTAATTCCTTTAATCCATACAAACCAAGGTAATATTAAAACATCTAATTTATGTAATGTAATTGATTCGGTATCAAGAATATTTAAAGATTCATTAGTTGCATTACATTTAATGTTAATATTACAATCATTTGCTAATTCATTAGATTTTTTATTGAATAATCCTAAAATTGTATTTTGTTCATCAAAGGCATCATGTTCCCAATCAGTTTTACCTGTAGATACAAGAAAATGTAAGTCTGATGGTTGTGCAGTTTCATATAATGGTGCAATTGCAGCATCATTTTTTAGATTGAAACAGGATTGCTTAAATCTATTATTACATTCACTAGACTTACATTCAAATGGTTCAGTTGATAAAGGTAAAATTTTTTCAATTTTTTCGACTGAATTGTCTCCAACAACAACATTTTTCAAAGCCCGCAAGTAGTTCATGATAATGATAAATAATAATTAGTAATAACTTGGAAAACACAACACATCCTCAAAGAAAAGAAAACGGGTTTCTTTAATGTTTTCCTGCATTATATCCCTCTTTTATAAATTTTAATTGTAGATGTTTTAATTGCGCAAAATCAGCAAAGACAAGACTAACTCCGGAAATCACAAAAAAAAAATAAGAAATGGTCCGGCATTAGGCGTTAATGCTAAACTTGATTTTAGTAAAATAATTAAAATATAAAATATACTATTGTTATATTAAAAAGAATAAACATTTGAAAAAGAACCTGTTGAATTTATTGAAAAAATGAACCTATTGAAAAATTGAACCTATTGAAAAAAAGAACCAAAAAGCAGATATAAAAAATTATAAACTGTGAAAACACCAAATAAAAACCGTGGGGAAATAAGAAAAAGAGAAAAAGAGGAAAAGAGGAAAAGAGGAAAAGAGGAAAAGAGGAAAAGAGGAAAAGAGGAAAAGAGGAAAACTAAAGATACTGGTATCAACCATCAAAAACTTTCATCCATTGAAAGAACACTATAATCAGAGTCAATATCCAATTTATCAACTTCGAGTTCTGTTCCTACTTCGTTGCTTGATCTTGAAATGAAAATGTATTCTTGATCTGCCTTGGAGTCAATGGTTGGGAATTTGAGAGTTGTCGAATTTGTCTTTGAATCTGAAATATCCGAAGTATCAGAAACGTGAGCAACACCTGAGTGATCAGAAACACGAGTAACATCAGAAGGTACAGATAAATCAGAAATATCTGAAGAATTAATAACATTAGCAGAACCCAAGACATCAGAAGAACAAGCATTTGAAGAAACTAAAGCAGGAGAAGCATCTGAAGAAGTAGAAACTAATTTTGAATTTTCTGATTGAGTAGGTGTGATAGGAACAGAATTTGGAACTGAAACTGAAGGTGATGGGTCTTCAGATGACAACACATTATTATTCGCATAATTGGAAGAGCATTGGAAGTCATGTTGAATTGAAGTACCAATTGAGATTTCATAATCACAAGCTTTATAATGAACAATTGAATTATTAAATTCCATATTTGGATTTAAATTTAAACTCCAGATCCAGTCTGGAAATTTTGCAACTAGTAAATTATTACCTTCATCATTTAATTCGGATGTAAAATAATTACAGTTTGAATCATTAATCGTTAATGAAATTAATTCACTAAGGTCAGTTGGAACATTTGATCTGATTCTAATTTGTAATTCATTATCTGAACTTGCAAAACTATAACCAAGAGATTCAAATTCGATTGGAATTGAAGAAACTGGAATTAAATCTTGATTTGAATTTGATTTGATTGTTTCAAAAGAAACATTATCAGAATTGTCATTATCACTGTCTTCTTCAGCCATAGCAGAGCCTGAAACATCATCTAATAATTTGAATGTACCGCCAATTTCTTGTAAATTATTTGAAATAGAATCCATTTCAAAAACGTAATCTTTATTGTTCGCATGAACCAAAAGAAATAGAGTTGTAATATCAGCAATTGTCAAAGGGAAATCGCAAATATTTTCAAAATGAATATTGATATGAGTTTTTTTGGAATCAATATCAACATTTTCAACTGGTGCCATACCAGAAATTGAAACTGATAAAGAAATATTAAAATTCTCAAAAATTGATAATATCTCAATACTCAAACCATTTTTTGTCGAAATAATTGCAGTTAAAACATCATCATTAATCAATTCTAAACTAGCATTAGTAGGGGTATCATCGCCTTTTGTTGTAAAATAATAAACCAAATCATCAGTAAAATGCTTTTTAGGATCTGAAATTTCAAAAGGTAAATTAGGAGGAGAATTATTTGAAAATGTTTTATTGAAAAAAAACGGTTTTTCATCTAACCAAATTCTTAACATTTGATGAGTTTTTAAATGATTTTGTGATTGAACATTTTTTGAATCACAAGTTTCACATAAATCATAATCACCACATTGCACGCAGTTAAATCTAAAACCAGTAATTGTTTTATCACAACCATCACATATAATACATGTATGAGTAACATTACATCTTGGAATTGGTGACTTAAAATTCGTATTAGGATTGACGTTAGCATTAGCATTAGCATTAGTGTTAGTGTTAGTGTTAGTGTTAGTGTTAGTGTTAGTGTTAGCGTTAGCGTTAGCATTAACATTAACATTAACATTAGCATTAGAGTCCTGACTATGATTATTATTAGCATTACCATAATCAGTGGTAATATTAGTTGTGCTAAAAATATTATCAATTGTTTTTTGTAAATGTTCAACATTATTGGATAAATTGTTTGATAAATTAGTTTTAATTTCATTTAAGTTTTCCAATAATTGGAAAAAATTATTTTCCCAATTTTTGTGTAAAGGATCAATATAATCCTTTAAAACTTTAGAAATTTGATCAATATTTGGAGGTGCAGGGGATGAAAAGTTTTGAAAAATCTGTTCATTATTTAACTTTTCGATAATTGAATCAACCAAATATTGTAAACCAAATTTTTCAATTGAAGAAATTTTAACAAAATAACCCAAAACTTTGATGTTTGACTGAGGTTTAATCAAAAACTTAAGAATATGAGGGTTTAAATCATCAGAAATTGGTAAATAACCACGATTATTGGAAAAATTAATAAAAATTAAAAACTTGAGTTTTTGAGAATTCAAATAATGATTAAATTCAAAAATTGAACCAAAATTTGAAGTAAATAAGTTTAATAAACCTTGATATAAATAAATATTATCAGTTGAAAGGTTAATGGTAATTGATTTTGTAAAGTCATTCAAATGGGTACCTCTTAAAAGGGAAGATTGAAGAATTGTGAAAACCGCATTTATGTTATCAGCCTCGACTGGGGTTTGACCCATTGTTGGATCAGCGCCATAATTGTCACCCAAAATCTCGTACGACATTGAGTTAGCGTAAGGAAGTGGTAAGGAAAGAGAAAGGAAGAGAGAAAAAAGAGGAGAAAGAAAAAAAATACCATGAAAGAAGTAGATGATAGAGGAAAGGATAGGACAGGATAGGATGGCAAATTTATTAAAATTGGCTGGCTATCAAAGTGTCACACATGCACGACAGTAACATTTGTCATAGCCTCACGACACAATAAACTGACATATATCCACTGCAGAAAACACTGTCATACCACGACAAGTATCCGCGTTGCACAAACACGGTACGTCATTTTCACCGTTTTCACCGTTTTCTCTCATTTCTCTCGTTTCTCCTCCTTTAGGACCCGCACCTGCCCCTTCTGGAAATGTGATTACACTGACGATGTGACTGGAGGCTAATTATAGACGCCCGGTTTATGCCTAGGTCATTTCCCCCACCTACTTAAACTCTTCTGTTATCCAAACTCAACCACTTCTTGTGTTGTTTCTTCCTGGTTCAACTAAACAAGCAATGCGATTCTTATCTGCTGCAATTATTGCAACTTTGGCTGTTGTAAATGCCATTGAAATCACCCTTTATAATACTGATTCCATTTGTAATGCTGCAACCAACATCACTGACGGTATAATGGATTACTATTTGGGTACAAGATATGGTGGTAATGTCGGTATGTTTCAACAACCTTACTATTGGTGGGAAGCTGGCTTGGTATTTGGTGGTATGATAGATACCTGGAAAATTTGTAATAATGATACTTATGAAGTAATCATACAAGATGCAATCAACCATCAAAGAGGTGATAATAATGATTTTATAGCTGCAAATCAATCTGATGTTGAAGCAAATGATGATCAAGTTTTTTGGGGATTTACAGTCATGGAAGCTGCCGAAAGAAATTTCCCAGCATATTCTGATAACGAAGATGATCCCTCATATGCTCAATTAGCTCTAAACGTTTATAATCAAATGGCTGATAGGTGGGATTCCGACAATTGCGGTGGTGGGTTGAGATGGCAGATTTTAAGTAATATGTCTGGATGGGATTATAAAAGTACCATTTCAACTGCCGGAGTGTTTGCTTTGGGTGCAAGATTAGCAAGATATACAAATGATGATGAATTAGTTAGGTCTTCAAATAGAATTTTGAAATGGCTGAAACAGTCTTTATTTGTACATCAAGTTGATGGTAATGACTTTTATAACGTTAATGATGGCGCTGAAATTGTGAATGGTAGGTGTGCCGTCGTTAATGGTGCCTTATGGTCATATAATTATGCTTTAATGACAATAGGTTCAACTTATCTTTATAATCAAACAAATGGTGATGAATATTGGGGTAATGAATTGAATAAGTTTTTAGGTGGTATTGAATATTATATGCTTAATACGACTGGTAATGACGTTTTATATGAATATCAGTGTGTCCAATTTGGTAGATGTAATAATGATCAAAGAGCATTTAAAGCAATTGTTGCAAGAACTTTGGGTAATATTATTCAATTAGCTCCTCCTTATGCTCAAAGAGCTCAAAATATTATTAATAACTCTGCCTTAGGCGCTGCCGCTTCATGTTCTGGTGGGTCTGATGAAAAAACGTGTGGTATTAATTGGGCTATCAACGAGTGGGATGGTTGGTATGGTTTAGGTGAACAGATTGCTGCGTTAGAAGTTATTCAAAATAATTTAATTTCGACCATTCCACCTCCATGTACTGAACAAACCTGTGGTGAAGAAATTCAAGACGACGAAATAGTCACAGTTCCAATTACTACCGTTACAAGATTTTTCACTGATATTAATACTCACGTTGTTACTAATACTATTAGCGTTTCGACAGTTGAACAAATTTTTTATACTGGTTCAACTAGTATGAATAATGATTGATTTAGGTTTATTCCATGTACCAGTACTCTTATAAAAAAAAACAAAAAAAACATTGCATTGCACATTGTATCATTTAAAAAGAAAAAAAAAGAAAAAAGCACAGACTAAAAAAAACCTAAGCCTTATATTTTTCATTTTTACAAATTTCATACGTTTAACATTTCATTTTATTTCATTTTATTTCATTTTATTTCATTTTATTTCATTTTATTTCATTTTATTTCATTTTATTTCATTTTATTTCATTTTATTTCATTTTATTTCATTTTATTTCATTTTATTTCATTTTATTTCATTTTATTTCATTTTATTTCATTTTATTTATTCCTGTCTCTATTATTGTCTTTATAGCACTATCATATTATATATACCTTTGTATATAGTTTTGTTAAGTTAGCATGCATTCTTTAAAAAATAAAAAACAAGAAGTGTATAAACTATCTATTATTAGAAAAATTCTGTATTAGTGTAATTACTAACTATTTTTCGCTTCACATTTCTCCACGATAAAAAAAATTCAAAGCGTGCTTTCTTTTTTTTCCTCATCACCATCATCAATTTCATTATCATGATTATTTGTTTTATCCAAAGTGGCTTAAAAAACAAAATCAATCATATTCATTTAATCCACAATGTTGAATCGATTGAGAAATGTTAATAAACTAACATACATTATATTCACAATAATAACTTCATTTGCAGATTTTACAAATGCAATAGATTTAACTGTTGGTGATAGATCATCAGTTTGTGATGCAGCAACTTTAATTACTAATGGTATGATGGATTATTATGAAGGTATTAGGTATGGTGGTACAGTAGGTATGTTTCAACCTCCTTATTATTGGTGGCAAGCAGGTGAAGCATTTGGTGGTTTGATTGATACATGGGCTTGGTGTGAAAATGATACATATGAAGAGATCATTTATGATGCACTAATGAATCAAAGAGGAACAAGAGATGATTATGTTCCAGCAAATCAATCAACAACTGCAGGTAACGATGATCAAGCTTTTTGGGGATTGGCTGTAATGGAAGCTGCTGAAAGAAATTTCACAAATCCACCAAGTGACCAACCTGGTTGGTTAGCTTTAGCTCAAGCTGTCTATAACACAATGTTAGCTAGATGGGATACTGCTAATTGTGGTGGTGGTTTAAGATGGCAAATTTTTCAATGGAATGGTGGTTATGATTATAAAAATACCATTTCAAACTCTTGTTTATTCACTTTAGCAGCAAGATTAGCAAGATATACAGGTAATGAAACTTACGTTGACACTGCTGAAAAAGTTTGGGATTGGTTGGTTGATGTTCAGTTCATCCAGGAAGGTTCTGGTAGTTTAGTTATTTATGATGGTGCAAATATTGGAACTAATAATTGTTCAACCATTCACAGACAAACTTGGTCCTATAATTATGGTTTGATGTTAGCTGGTTCTGCTTATCTTTATAATTTTACGAATGATGAAAAATGGCTTACAAGAGTTGACGAAATTTATACAGGTGTTGAATCATTATTTTTTAATTCAACAACTGGTATAATGTATGAGAGAATGTGTCAACAAAGTGGTAACTGTAACAATGATCAAAGATCTTTTAAGTCAATTTTTTCAAGATGCTTAGGCCAAACTGCTGTTTTAGTCTCTAGTTATACTGATAGAATTATGAACTTACTTGATACGTCAGCTGCAGGTGCTGCTCAGTCTTGTACTGGTGGTACTGATCAGCATACCTGTGGTATTAACTGGTCATATGGTGGTTGGGACCTAATGTACGGATTAGGTGAACAAATGTCTGCATTAGAAGTTATACAAAATACTTTAGTTTTACAAGTTTCACCCCCACTAACAAACGTTACAGGTGGTACATCTGAAGGAAATGCTAACGCTGGTTTATCTTCACAAGAAACATCCAATAGAAATGAAATCGTTATTAGGAACAAAGATAGAGCTGGTGCAGGTGTCTTAACCGCAATCGTTTTGGCTATTTTTGTGGGTATTAGTGTTTGGGTTTTGATATAGTTGAGGTGTTTTCAATCTTATACTATATGTTTTTATGTTTTGTCTTTCATCTTTATATTTTTTTTATTTATAATTCATTAATTTGATAAATTTGTTTTAGAAAAAAATACTTTATTAATAATGTTACAAAGATAAATAATTTACAATTAATACGGATACATAAATATCACCAAAATTTCCTTCTTTTCTTTTGTTTTTTTCTTAACTTTGCATTCTCAAATTTGTTCTTGCAAGACTCCGAACAAAACCATTCATTTTTAGGTTCGTTGGTTAGGCCAACACATTTGAAATGAAACCATTCATGCGGACATTTTTCATATTCACATGCTACCATCCGCCCAAATGATGGACCATTACAAAAACAGTACGTTTCTACTGGTATTTCAGTTGGGGGTGGTGGAACTAGTAGTGAAAGCGTTGCCAATTCAGGCTCAGATTTTCGTTCCTTTTGTGGTGCAATCGGTTGTTTTATAATTAATACAGGACCATTTTTTATTTCTTTCTTTACTTTTTTAGGAGGTGGTGTTTTAGATTTGACTGAAGAGGATACATGTGTAGACTTTAAACTTATTTTGATCTTTAATTGTGTATGATCAGATAATTTATTGTTTTCTTCTTCTTTTTCTATCTTATAATTTAAAAATGGGTTATCTTGGTTATGTATGTTTTTAATCGAGCGCAAATAATCTTTTTTAAATTCTCCCCATTCTTTCCATCTTCTTTCAACAGCTTCACTAGTCCAACCTTTCAAGTTCAATTTCAAAATATTAATCAACTCTAAATCGTCAACTAAACTCGAAGAATGATTACTTAGAATATTGATTAAATATTGAGATTCACTAATCAATTCATTTGAATTCTTTACCACTTGTAACTTTAAATTATTTATTTCTTGCATTTCTCCATTCGACTTAAATAATTTGATTATTTTTTCTTCAAGTCTTTTGTTTTTCAAATTGAGCATCTGGAGAATCCATAAACTTCGAGTTACATCACAGGGTAAATGATCCAATGTACTAACAAAGTTATTGTTCCCATGTAAAATAGTTTCCACCACACTAGACGTGGGCTCCAAAGTGTGCATACCAGGATTGGGTGTCGTCATTTGCGTAGTGTGTTGTTTATTATGTTTTGATATTATTGTTTACCTGTTAAAGTTTTTTCAAATTTCAGATCTCTTGAACTTATCAAATTCAAAATCATGTCAGCCCTAAAAACGCGGTTATTCTTTTTCTAAGTGATATAGATAAAATAAAAAATAATTGAACTTGAAATTAAAAGAGCTTGTAGCTCTACCAAATTTTTAGAGTTGTACTTTTTGAGCTGACTAACCAAATGTTTTAGGCTGACGGCGGGCAGGTTAATTGGTTTTTAAAAGAATATTATCACTCTACAATTTTTCTTTTAATAAATATTGGATTTTCATCTAAATATAAATAGTATAATATTTAATAATGAATCGTTACAAGTAAACAGTATAAAAGGTTTGTTTATATTTTTATAATAATAATAAATATGGAATAATTAATTTAATTTTTTTGATGAATGATGGGAAGATGAGCCGATGAATTTTAATGATTAGTTAAAATTATTTTTTTGGTGGATGGTAAACAATCTTTCTATGTTTGATTGTGGTCCACTTGAATTTCTTGACTAAGACGGAAAGGAAGTATAATGATGTAACAACAATTAAAGCCTTTGCACCTAATCTCTTTCTTTCATCATGTTCTGGTTCAGCAGCCCAATTTAAGAAAGTGGTAACATCCTTTGCCATTTGAGAAGTAGTTGCTGGTGTGCCATCCTCGTATTCAACTAAATCATCAAATAAAACTCTACCCATGGCGATTGAACCACCTGGGAAATAAGGATTATAATTTGCACCAACTGGTAAAGTAACACCTGCTGGTGGATCATCTGGATAACCAGTTAATAATGCAAAGATATAATCACAAGCACCATGTCTTGCCTTAACAATTAATGAAAGATCTGGTGGTAAAGCACCTTGATTTGCAGCTCTTGCAGCTTGTTCATTTGCATATGGACCTGGAATGCTATCAGCTAATTTACCTGGTCTCTTCTTTGGGTTACCTTCATCATCAGGTTCATCATCATATTCAAATTCTTCAGCCATTGTCTTTGCTTCAGTGTTGGTGTGTGAAACACCAACTAAGTTTCTCCATGCAATTCTATCTAAGGAATGACAAGCAGCACAAACTTCTCTATAAACGTGGAAACCTCTTCTAATTGAAGCGTGATCAAAAGTATCGAACATACCATTGTGAGACCAATCAAATTCAGGTGGATGAAGGCCGTGTTCAGCTGCAGTCATTGCTTGTGCAGTTTGAGAATCTTGATATAAAACATAAGCAGCGGTTAAACCAGTAGCTGCAACTGCTGCATTAACAACTTTCTTAGTATTTGAAGAAACATTAGATTGTGCAGCAGTAGAAAATGATCTCTAGAATAAAAAAAACATAATTGTAATGAAATGTTAGTATTTGATGTTTAAAACTGTAAATAGTTTGTTAAATGTTTGGAAATATCTGCCAATCAGAAAGCTTGAAAAAAAAATCGCGGTTAGACATATTGGACGATTCATTGAATGGAAAGCATGATTTAAAACCAAGATAATAGATCTATAAACATTGTATTGTATCGTAGTATCTAGATCAAAACTACTTAGTATAAAAACCAAAGACTGGATAAATTATAGTTGTAATAATTTACATAGTGGAAAAATGGAATCATTGATGTTGCATTATTTTTGAATCTTGAAACTAAAGTTTTTTTATAAATCAATTGTTGATAATGATAAAGAGTAAATATAGAGACTGAGATTAATCACTATTGTAAAAATACAATCAGGATGTAAAATTAGAAGCTAAAACAAAAACAACTTAAATACTAACTGATTGTTAGCACTATGATTGGCGGAATAATTTCAAATTGAGCAAATAGGACGGCAGATTTTCTGTGCCGCCGACAAAAGGTACTTACAGCACTGTGCTTGAAAGCAGAACCAAGATGGGAGAACATTGTATACTGTGTGTGTGTGTACAAAGAGAAAACAACAGATGAACGACAAGTTTCATACTGTGTTGTAAACTCAATTCTTCACCAGTAAAACTGCGAAGAGAAAACGAAAATGGGAAAATATAAAATACAAAAAATGCGAAATTCAGAAAAACTGGTCAGAATGACCTGTGGGGCTTGTTTTTGTTGTTCTCTAATCGGGTGCATTAATGCTAGGACAACATTGGTGGTTAAAGTCCATGCAAAAAACGATGGGCTATTAAACGGTATAAGTCTTGTTGCACACTTCTACGTCTGGTATGTGTTTTGCACTGTTTTTCTGTGGTCAGAGTTTTTTGCTGCGTTTTCATTGGCTGTCAAATACTTCCGTGCACCAAGACTTACCGAATAGTAAGGCTTTACTGTTTTTTGATGTGTGCCTTTGAAGGTTTTATAGTTGTTTAATGTATGATTTTACAAATACTCTAACAAGCCCCTATTGTGGAGTTTATACGGAAGTAAACAGTTAGCATACTTATTTTTTCCTATCTTGCGGTGTAAAAACATACAGTGTTAAGATATTCATAGATATATATATATATTATATACGCGTAATAGCAACGCGTTGATGATTTTTAACTCTTGAATATAAACCTTAATGTAAACACTTTTTTCTTTCTGAAACTAACATAGCAATACACAATGCCCGAGATCAACAACAAAGAAGAACAGGCATATCTTGACTTGCTTCGAAAAATTATTGATAATGGTGAATTTAGACCTGATAGAACCGGTACTGGTACTTCTTCTTTATTTGCACCACCTCAACTTCGATTTGACTTATCCAATGGAACTTTCCCGCTATTAACTACAAAAAGAGTATTTATGAAAGGAATATTACATGAATTACTGTGGTTTATACATGGTTCAACAGATGCTAATTTGTTATCAGATAAAGGTGTAAAAATTTGGGAAGGTAATGGATCAAGAGAATATCTTGATTCTCTGGGTTTGACAGATAGAAAGGTTGGTGATTTGGGTCCTGTTTATGGTTTCCAATGGAGACATTTTGGTGCCGAGTATAAAGATTGCAATACTGATTATTCAAATCAAGGTTATGACCAATTGGCTAATGTTATTCAAACGCTCAAAACAAATCCTTATGATAGAAGAATTATACTTTCAGCTTGGAATCCACCAGCGTTTAAAGACATGGCTCTTCCACCTTGTCATGTTTTTTGTCAATTTTATGTTAATTTTCCAAAAGATAAAAGTTGTAAGCCTAAACTATCATGTCAAATGTATCAAAGATCTTGTGATATGGGTCTAGGTGTTCCATTTAATATTGCCTCGTATGCTTTATTAACTTATATGATTGCAATGGTTGTTGATATGGAACCTGGTGAATTCATCCATGTTATGGGTGATTCTCATATTTATTCAAATCACGTGGATGCCTTAGAGGAACAAATAAAGAGAGTACCTAAAAAGTTTCCAAAATTAGTCATAAAGAGAAAAGTTACCAATATTGATGATTTTAGCTTTGACGACTTTGAAGTTGTAGATTATGATCCTTACGGACCAATAAAGATGAAAATGGCTGTTTAAATTAATTAATTCAAAAAAACTATTTATTTACTGTAGAAACAAATTATCATAATTACACACGATCTTCAAAAATATTCTGATTCTCTAAATCAAATATTGATCCTTTAATTTTTATATTTGACATATTATTAGTATTATTACTGTTATTGTTATTTCTAATATTAGTGATATCCTTCAATATATTTACTTTACCTCTATTTGGTTTGTTTACACGATTTTCTTTATCAATATCAATATATGATATTGCTGGTGTAAATCGCCCTGATAATCTTTTATTCTGTTGATTACGTTGAATTGGTAACTGATAGTTAATCACGAGTGACCGACGACGACTTCTTCTTCTTTCACTCGTAGATTCTGTAACATCATCCAATGGATCCATGCCTAACCATCTTTTAGTCTTCTCTGTGTCTAAATTTTTTAATTCTCTTGGAACTTTATTCTTTCTTCTTGTGACTTTATTTTTACTATCAAATAAATCATTTCTCACTTTTTTTTCAACTGATTTAGATCTATCTGATGATTTGATCGGTGAGTTGGTTTTATGTGATACTTTATTTGGCGATGGAGATGGAGATTGATTTGGTGACTGGCTTGGTTGCTGACATGATGGCTGACTTGGTGACTGACTTGGTGACTGACTTAATATCTGGCTTGGAGATTGGCTTAGCGATTCGATTTCCATATCTACTTGACCATTAAAAAATTCATCATTATGATTTTCATGTATCGTATTGTCCTTTTTACCAACCCCTAAAAAGGGAATTGATTCCATTGGAGTAAATTCAATCCTTTCCATTCTCATTGATTGACGCTTTTGGGGAATAAGTGATGATTTTTTATCATGATATTCAGGCTCTAATTCAATAACTTCGACTTCATCATTTTCAACTAATGTTTCCAGCTGATCATTATCACTGTCATTATGTTCCTGTTCTAATGTCACCTTTTCATTAGGTTTAAAAATAAAACTTTTTCTTCTTTGTAAATCATTATTGATATTTCTCCAATAGTGATCAAACTCAAAACAATTTGAATCTTGATTACTTTCCATTTCTGAAACTTTATCTAACAATAATATCGGAATATCTTTTCGCTCAACATCTATTCCAATATCAATTAAAAAACTTCTGTATTCAGACATCATTTTATCAAAACCATCAACAATCAAATCATTAAACCTCTTGGAATTTAATTTTAATTTTTCATTTAGTTGAATCCTTTCATTCTTTAATGATAGTAATTGTTTCTGTGTGTGAAACAAATGTTTCTCTAAATTAGTAACTTTTAATTGTAACTCTTCATTCTTACGTGCTAATAAATTATTTTGTGTACAATAATTGCGCTTAATTTCTTCAACTTCATTGTCGTTGTATAATGGAGATAAAACAACCCGCATATCAGGTGTCATTGATTCTCTTCCCATAACAACCTTAACCATGTTATCGTAAATTTGCAAAGGTGGAGCAAAGCAGGGGCCGTAATTAAATTTATAGATATAATTAAAAAAAAATACCTACTGTTGGTTTGTTTACATCAGTTTTATAAAAGAAAACAATAAAAAAACACCAAAATTGAAATCCATCGCGTTGCAAAGATACTTGTCGCAAACCATTAAGATGGCTTTTTCTTAGGTGACTGTCAATTACTTATATAAACAAACAGCAACATAAAATGTCTCATAGAAGATCATCCCTTATGACAGAGTCAGAAACCGAGACTCTTCTACAGAAAAGGATGGCGGAACTTGATAGATTACAAGAAATAGAATCATTAACAAATAGGTTAAACATGCTACTAGATGCGTTGAATGAAGAAATAAATAAGATTCAATTAGGTACAGATTCTGTATCTAAAGTGACAAATAATTGGATTCAAATTGTGCGTGCTGTCAGCCTAGCTGCCAATTCAATGATGGTTCATAATGCAGAAGATTTCAAAAATGGTATACCCACAACTGAACGTCTTGTGAGATGTACTTTAGATGATTTAGGCAATATTGTCCATCAATTACAACAAGATCAAGAATGACAATTTATTTTTTGTGGCAAAAGTATTTTCATTTGTTTATGGGTATGTGTATATTATAAAATTATAAAAAAAATAAATATGAAACTGTAAGTTAAATTGTTCATCCCCAACATAATTCAACCAATTTATCCATTCTAACAGATTTATTCATCATTTTAATTAGCCATGGATGTTCTAACATTTGTCTTGGCGATGGTCTTTCTTTACCTTCCTTTGTAAGACAAACTTCAATAAAATCCTTAAAGCCTCTTGACCATTTGATGCCTTCTTCTGGTTCATCTTCTAAAATCGGTTTATATTCTAATATAATCAATAATAAATCCAATGGACTAATATGTAATTCTGGTGAACTTTCTCTAACAAATGGAAATTCACCTAATGCTCCCTCAAGCACGGTTAATCCAACTGACCAAACATCACAACTTATTGTGTATGGCTCGTTCTTAATTCTTTCAGGCGCCATGTAAAAGGATGTACCAGTAAATGTGGTTGCAAGTGAATTGACAACATCACCTGAAACTCCAAAATCACATAACTTAATATTGCCTTGATTATCTAATAAAATATTTTGTGGTTTAATGTCTCTATGCATAACTTTATGCTCATTCAAGTACGCCAACCCTTTTAAAACACTACTTGCAATTTTACCTAAAGGCTTTTCACTTAATCTGCCCTCACGATTTCTGAAAACTTTATAAATTGAATCCAATGACCCACCACCCATGTACTCCATACAAATATGTATTGATGAACTTGATTCGTCTAAAAATGTACCATAATATCTAACAATAAAAGGGGATTTAAACTTTCTATTATAATTTAGTTCTCTAACCATTTGTTTTTGAAACTCTGGTGATGGATCAGTAGTAATTACTTTCAATGCAAAAATTGATGAACTTTTTGATAGAATCTTACATTTTTTAACGGCGCCCCCGTTACCTTCACCCAAAACATTCAATATTTGGATTTTTTTTAAATCGTGCAAAACTTTCCAGTCATTTTCAGTGAATGATTCAATTGATTTATCTAATATTAAGTCATCGTTTTGAGTTGGCGTATCAATTGAGTAACAGTCTGATAAGTTATTTATACAATCATCACTTTCATTTAATTTTAGTTTACTATTAAATGATGAAACTAGATTCGACGAACTATCTTCATTTAATGTAGAAAAGGATGCAACTGTTAAAGTAGTAGCAGCACTTGGTATTCCATTATTATCAACACTATTATTATAGTTATTATTATTACCATTATTGTTATTAATTGTATCGTTTAAATTTAAAGATAATGTGTTAACAAGGTCAAGCTTAACCGTATTATTATGATTATCATCAGAAATTATACTTAAGTTAGAAACAGAGTTAGAAGCAGAGTGATTTCTATATTGTTTTGGCATGGTTGGCAGTGCAGGTAATGCTTTTGGGTTGAATATACTTAATTTGGGAATTGGTGGTTCGTTAGCTGGAATATTCATATTTAACTTTGGGGCTGGTTTCTTTCGAACACCCTTTGACAGGCGTAATCTTGGAAGTGAAGTAGTTGGTGAACCATCAGATTGCGATTTGGGGAGGATGTTCATTCTCGAATTGGATAGATATTATATATGAAATTCAGTACGAGTTATGTATACTATAGAAAGACAGAAACAAGGTTCAAAATTTGAAATCTCAAAAGCGGTTGATGATTTCAAACTTTTGAATGCACCGCTTTGTATACAGTAAAATATAAAAGAAGTTCATAGCAAGCACAGGCATTATTTTTGGAGACTGCACGTTTGAGTAGGAACACAGAATGTCTAAATTTGATCCGACCCTTCTGCCATATGTGAATCCAAATTTGGATCGTCGTGTTTGCCTTATAACAGGAGGAAATAGTGGTATTGGTTATTATACAGTTTTACATTTATATTTACATGGTTACGTTGTTTACCTTGCAGGTAGAACTAAAACTAAAGTCCTAAATGCGATTGAATCACTGAAGAGGGAAGCAAATAATCGTGAATCAAAGTATACCCATGCACAATTAGAAGAGAGATTCCTTGGTAGTTTGCATTATTTACAAGTTGATTTGTTATCATTAAACTCTGTTGAGGTTGCGGCTGAAGAGTTTAAAACTTTAGAAAAATCATTAAATTTATTGATTCTGAATGCTGGTATAATGGCGGTTCCATATGCAAAAACTACTGATGATTTTGAAGTTCAATTACAGACAAGTTACATTTCCCACTTTTTATTAACAGATAGGTTGTTCGATTTAATGTCATCTCCTGAAAGTGATCAACAAATGAAAGCAGCTACTACTCTGTTAGAAAGGGAAAATATTGTCGTTCACAATAAAAATGGAGTAAATATTAAAGATCCAAGAATTATAATTCTATCATCAGTTGCACACCAGTTTGCATTTTTCCATTTTTCACTAGATTACCAATTTAATTACATACCAAATATGTTTTTTACAGTTCTTAGATATGGGATATCCAAATGTGCAGATATTCATTTTGTTAAAACTTTAGCAGACAGACATCCGTCAGTCTTTTCTGTTGCTGTTCATCCAGGTATTGTGTTAAACACAAATCTATTCAGCCACTTGACTCATTTACCACTCATTGGTACATTATTTTGGATATCATTTCAAATTGTTAACTTGCTATTCGGTGTCAGTGTTGAAGAAGGCTCATATTCTTCAGTTAGATCTGCATTACGTGAAGATTTAGATATAACAAAAGATAATGGTAAATATTTTACAACGTTTGGTGTAGAAACTACACCAAATCGAATTGCTCGGAATAAACAATATATTGATGAGACATGGGCATGGACAGTCAATGAACTTGATAAAAGAGACCATGAAATCAGATTTTTATAAAGTTTATACGTTTGCTTAGTTTAGATTTTATTATTATTATTACTATTATTATGTTATTATTCTTGTTTCATTTTGAATGCATTTGCTGCATTTGCTTATTTGTAACTCTATAATGTTTGAGTCGAGTGGCCAATATCATAATTGAAAGTTCACATTTAAAGTTTATAAAAAAACGCATGATGACTAAACAGAAAACAAAAGAAAAAGAATACAATTATATACAATAAATCGATTAAATGTTTTTAATGATAACCGCTGGTTGTCCTGGCACCGCATTTTCAACGGACTTGACCTTTGGAATTTCCACTTCTTCTTCAGTAATAACATCTTTACCAGTTGATGAACCATTTGCAAATGAAACAATTTTTACAGCTGAAACATTTAAACTGGTTGGTGCTTTCTTGATTGATTCAGTTGCTTGTTTAACAACATCAATTTCATCAAATAATAATTCTCTATTGAAAACTTCATCTGCCTTTTCACCTATTAATTGTTTCTTTAATTCATTGATAAATGGCATTGCACGTTTCATATCTTTACCATCTATTTGTTCTTTGACTAATCTCATATCATCTAATTTACCTTCTCCATAGAGTTTCTTTGTGATATCAACATATTTTTGTTGCCATTCAGGGAATGATGATGACACATAGACTGTTAATAAAACATCCTTTTCCTTTTCAATGTCAACTTTACCACCCTTCTTCTTCTTTAAAGCCATACCTTCAGCTTCTCTAATGGATCTTTGTAACTGTCTAGTATAAATCAATGCAGAGCTTATTTCGTTCGAAACTGCAGCTTCAGGAATTGGCCATCTCGCATTATTAATTGATCCCTTTTTACCTAAAATTTCTCTATAAACAAAATCACAGAAATGTGGAGCAATTGTTGAGAGTAAGATAACTTGAGTTTCAATATATTTGAAAACTAAATCTCTATGTAAACCAGCACCTGTTGAAAGTGAGATTTCTCTATAGAAATCTCTTGCGTACTGATAATCAAACAAACCAGTTTTTAAACCTGCTTTATAGTAAGTAATATCAAAGTTTTTATACGTTTCTTCAATTAATTGATTCATTTCATTATCAAAAGCTCTGTCAAAGAAATTGAATGGACCAGTTCTCAGATCATCTTTTGTTTTGACCATTTCTTCAAACCATTCCCTTAAGTTGAATAATCTTAAAATTGCAGCATTTGCATTAGTCTCATCAAAGTTTGCATCTTCAACTGTATCACCAGCATCTGCAAGTGCAATTCTTGAAGCATCAGCACCAAACTTCGAAACTAATTGTTCTAAGGTATAGAAATTACCAGTTGATTTTGACATTTTGGCATTATTTAATAGTAAATGACCATTACATCTAATACCTGCAGGCCAAAATTGTTTTTTAAATAATGCGACGTGGCAGTAGATGTAGAAAGTTAAATGGTTTGGAATTAAATCTTTACCAGAAATAGATTGGTCCACTGGATAGAAATATTCAAATTCTCTTCTTAATAACTGTAATTTTTCTAATGGAATTGTGATATTTTCAGTTGAATCACCTCTGCAGAAAATGTAATCAAAAGTTTCATCAGTTAAATCTGCTGCTTTAATGCCTAATGGTCCAATTTCTCGACCATAGTAGTCACTATGAAGTAAATGACAGATAGTATAAAATGCTTGATAAACAGTTGAATCAGATAATGATTCAACTAAATATTTATCATCCCAAGGAATTTTGGTTCCCAAACCATAAGTTCTTGATAATGCCCAATTCTTTAACCAATTGAAAACACCTTCAAATGCATTGTTAGTTTCCGTATGAAAAGTTTTCATGGTTGAAAGGCAACCTAAAGCTTGTTCCTTCCAGTTTTCTTCACCATAATCTAAATACCATTGATCTTCTAACGAAACAATACATGAATCACCTGATCTTGACATAACAATATTTTCAGGTTCGTTATAAACAATTGCATCACCGGAAGCGACTAGATCTTGCTTGACCTTTGGCTTTGCAATTTCAACCTTTTCGCCTTTATACTTACCAACAGTTAACGTACCACTATAAAAACCTTCCTTGTAAGCTAATTCCTTTGCTTGAGCTAGTTGATTAACATCTTTTGGAGAATTAATTTTAAGTTCTTTGACCAAATATTCAGCACATTTATCTCCATATTTTGGAGTATTAACAATTCCGACAGGTTCTTCAATAACCCATTCCTTTTCAATGTTATAATATTCTGGTTTATTGAATAAATCTCTTGTTGTAACATAGTCATCAGGAGAATCAGATGGAACACAAGTGACAACACCAGTACCTTTATTTTCTAAGATAGTTTCCATTGGTAAAACTCTTAAGGTTTCATGAATCGCTAGAGGTGCGTGAATTTTTGAACCAACTAGTAATGAACCGTTAATTTTACTTGACGAAGTAAAGTCACCTCTAGTTGGAGTTAAATCTTGATAAGCCATATTCTTAAAAGCTCTTTCAGTACAAATAAAATATTCATCTTCAGAAGCTTTAAAGATACCATAATTAATTTTTGGAGAAACAAAACAACAAGTTTGACCATACATAGTTTCAGGTCTTAAAGTTGCAGCAACTAAATAAACTTTTTTGTTATCTAAATCGAAATTTTCGGATTTAAAATGTTTAATAGCACTATCTGTAAATTCAGTAATTCTAATTTTAATACCAGTATATTCTTGAGGTAAAACACCCTCACCAGATTGCCTATCATGATCCATACAAGGTTGGCCGTCTTTAACAGAGTAAATGGTATATCTCTTTCCAAATTTAATTTTACCTAATTCTCTTAATCTATTCATTTGCCATCTAATAAATGCATCATAATATGGATTCATATCGGTTGTAATCATTGATCTTCTCCAATCAACTCTACCACCTAAAGATTTAACATGTTTTTCAACTAAAGGTGGGAAAAATTCTAACCAATGATAAGGATCTTTGAACTTAGAAATTTCATTAATTGGAATACCTAATTGTAGCATAATTTCAAATTGATACTTTGCACGACCTGTTTTTTGAGCAACTTTTGATTTAGTTGCAGTAAACTTAGTAGGATCAGTTTTAACCTTTTCCTGTTTTGGTTTCACTTCTTCTTCTTCAGTTTCGGTTGGAACACCAGAGAAATCATCACCGAAAAGTTCAACTTCTCTTTTTAATTTATCGGCAGAAGCGCTAATTGGCATACCAGTACAATGGAAACCCAAAGCATATAAAGCTCTCTTATTTCTCAATCTTTCAAAACCTACTGCAAAATCAATTTTTGTGTAAGTGAAAACATGACCGGCGTGTAAAACACCGTTCATATATGGATAAGCCATGGAACCAAAAAATTTAGGATATTTTTCATGTAATTCATCCCATGAAGTACCATACGAAACTTCATCATTAGTTGGAGCATCAATTTCAAAAGGTTTTTCGGTTTCCCAAATTTGTTGATATTTCTTTTCGATTTCAATCAAGGTATCTCTACGAGCGGTGTTTTCCATAACGACCGCCTTCTGACCTTCAGTAGCAGCAGCAACAGCAGTAGTAGCACTCATGATCTTGCGTGTGAAGTTAGAAGAAAGTAAAAAAAACGTTTACGAATGGAAATTTATGTTCAAAACGTCCAATTCTTTTTCAAATGTCAAAGTTCAACATGTCATTTTGCCATTAATTTTTTTTTATTTTTTTCTCCGCTACCGGAACATTTAAAAAATAAAAAATAAGACGATTTCAAAATCGTGGGATTGTTTTCCTTACAAGCCTCTGTTCGATTCTTCAACCTTGCAAATACATTTTTTTTTTTGCAAATTCTCTTCATCAAGTTCTAATCTACTAAATCGCCCCTTAACACCACTCTTTTTCTTTTAAACCTCTCAACTTACAAGCTTTATATACATCAAAATATCCCGGAATATGTCCGATAATACCTCTAACGCCATTTCAAACATGAGCACTCAACAAGTTTCTTTTGCAACTGATGCGATTACTTCCATTCAAGCATCCGTTACCCAATTTAAACCACTGATATTGTTTATATCTGATAATGATGCAGCTTCAGATAACTGGATAAATGAATTGTTACAAAGTAATGATAAGTTATCAAATGCCATTAAAGCTTCAATCATTAGCCATTATATCAAATTAAAAATTATCAAAGGCTCAAACGATTTTAATAACCTTGTTTCAATTATGCCATATTTCCAGAATCCAGATACTCCTTGTATATATATCATATTTTCTGGTCAAGTTGTTGATTATATTCCTAATGACTTTGATTTTAGTTTAATCGATTCAAAATTTTCTAATATTAATGAAATTATCAAGAAGATAAATATTCAAAAAAATACTGAGACAACTACCCCTCCCAATGTAGCAGCGGCATTAGCACCATCATCGGCACCTATCACAGTACCCCCAACAGTACCAGTACCTACAGAAACCGTACCTACAACATCAGTGCCTGCAGCAATGCCTAATAACGGATCAACTATATCTACTACTGTACCTGCAACATTATCTACACTTACACAATCTCAATCATATGTTGCAAACTCAGACTCAAACTCAGACTCAAACTCAAACCCAAACTCAAACCCAAACTCAAATTCAGATTCAAATCCAAATCCAAATCCAAATCCAAATCCAAATCCAGATCCAAATTCAAGTTCAATTAATAGAAAGCCTCCAATCAAATCATTCAAAGAAGAATCAGCTGAAATTGCTTCAAGAAAGTACAGGGAAAATTTATTAAAGCAACAAAGACAGGATAAATTAGATAAAGAACGAGTTTTAAGATTATTGGAGTTAGATAGGCAAGAAAACAAGTTAAATAAAACGTATAGAATCACTAAAGATAATAATAAAGTTTATGAGAACATTCATAATTCTAAAATTCAAAACTCTGAATTTTTTACAATTCAACTTAAGTTGTTTGATGGGGTAACGAAGAGACATCAATTTAGGAGTACTGAACAATTATTAGGTGTACGAAATTTTATTTTGAAAGAATATCCAGAATATAATTCAGTTCCGTTTTATTTTTTTAAAAATATTGACCGCATAACATATGGGGACGCAGATGAAACTAAAACTTTACTGTCTTTAAATCTTAATATGTCAACAATTATACTTAAACCAGTTGAACTGAATGAATCATTGAATATGATAATATCAAAAGACTTAACCAATTCTACTTCTTCGTTTACATGGCTAAAAAATAAAATGGTTTCTTATTTATGGCCAGATTCAACTATTAAAGAAAATGAGACTACAAATACCAATGAATCATTACAAAATGACGGAGAAGAAGATAATATCTCCATTTATCATACCCCAATTTTAAACTCAACTTCGTCATCAACTTCATTACGCCCAAGTAATTTTAATATTTATGGATCCCAAGGTCTGATTAATACAAACTTGATATCGAATCCATCCAATTTGAATTTAGAATCGTTATCCAACGAATTAAATCATGAATCAACTTTGGGAAATGATAACGAGAAAACAGATTCTAATTCCAACTCCAAGTCTAACGCTAACTCCAAATCAAACTCAAGCTCAAATTCAATATATAAGGTTAAAACCTTAGATGACTTGGAAAATATTAACAACGGAAATAGCATATCATTAAAATTTCCGGATGATGAAGAAAAATAAAAATGTTATCAAATAGAAAAAAAAAAACAGATAAGGAAAATAAAAAAAAATGGATAAATAAAAAAAATTGTGTAAATGTGTAATTTAAGGAACTTTAAAACATACTAGTATAATATATATATTATAAAAAAACTACAAAATACAAAAAACTAAAAAAGTTTTTTCAGATTGGAAAAGAATAAGAAATAAAACGTAAATTGAATAAAACAGAAAAGGAAAGAAAAAAAAACTAGGAAGCTGAGGTTTTGAAATTTAAAACAATTTTTAAATTAGGTATATTTTACGTCAACATGAATAAATACCCAACCAGTCAATTGCATGTTTAAAGCGTGAAAAAAAGACTAATATACAACATAAGCATCATGCATACCATTCCATCTCAATATCATCTGTGTTTGAAGCAGCAGCAACATTATCACCATTACCATTTTTATTATCATTATTTCCATCTTTATTATTAGATGATGAATCATTTGGAAAATCTTCAAAAATCAAAGAATAAATATCATTTAATAATTCTTCTTTATTTTTAAAATTATTATCAATTGTATTCAAATTTATATGGTTTGAGATATTTACATTTTGACCATTTATGTCGTTATTATTGTTATTGATATTGTTTGTGTTCATCGTAGTAAAACTTAAATTGTTATTAATACTAGATAATACAGCCGAGTTAGACATATTAGTATTATCATTAATATCATCATAATTATTTTTCTTTAAACTAACAGAACCAATAGATTCAGTTTCAATTGATGAAGATTTACCTTTATTTTTACCAACAGAAATATGTAAAGGACCAGAAGAAGAAGATGATGATGATGGTGAGGTGGATGATGATGAACCAATGGATTGTGACTTTCTTGGCACAACTATATTATTATAAAGATTTGATGTTGGCATGGATGAAATGACACCTTTTATCACTGGGGTAATATCTACTGGTGCTGTGTCAATTGGAGGTGTTGCTGCGTTGTTAATAGGTGATAAATCGTTAAAAATAGTCGATGATGCATTTGTTGTTGAGAGTGTTGGATCATAATCTCCTATTATTCTATCAATTTCTGAGCCATTTGGAGTATTCATATTTGAAATTGAATTTGAGTTTGAATCATTATTGTTATCAGCATTATTAGCAATCATCATTGACTCATAATTGAAATTGTTTATAGCGTTAATTGTTGATGGATCAAAGGATTCAGGTCCGTTTGCAGTATTTGGTTTAACGTCTATATCAGTTGATTTATTGGGGGAATCGTTATCTTCATTTGCTGAAGCTGTAGTTTCTTTAATTAATGATGATGGAATTATGGTATCTGCAGATTGTTTAAATCCCCTCGAAAAGTGTCCAGCAGTATTATTAGAAGGTTCAAGCTCTTGTTTAACTTTAATCTTTGATAAAGGAACAAAAGAATGTGAACGTGATGGGAATAAAGAGGAATAATGTTTCCTCTTTGATGAATTAAATTCAAAAACTAGAGTATCAGAAGAACTTCTTTCATCTAATTCATCATTGGGTTTGTTTTTATGAATGTTCACATTAGAATTATCAAATGAGTTAAATAAATCATTCAACTCGAAATCATTCAATTTTAAGATTGCATTATGTCTTTTCAAAATTCCGTCAATTAAATTAATTAATTTAAAACATGTTGAATTTGAAGCACTTAAAATTTCAAGTGCCTTTTTGCCTTTAATAATGTCAGACCACCATTCTAAACTATGTTTTGAACTAGGATTTGAACATTGACATGCAAGTGGAATTAAAATTGCCTGAAATAAAAAGTAAGTTGTATACCAGCTTGATAATGAATTAAATTTATTATCACCAGGTCCATTAATATACTCAATTATACTTTGAATTGTAACAGATGCTGCATTAAGACAAATTCTTCTTGCATTTTTGGAATCTTCTGACAATGTTGCTTCTTTTGATGAAGATTTAGAACCTTTACCAGTTGAAATAAGAACAATTTTTTGCCATATATAAGGACGAAATATTAAAATTTGTAAATTTGAAACTCTCCAATGTAATCTTGATCTTGATAGTAAAAACCAATCCGGTATTTTTGATTTATCATTATTGAAATATTTTTCAATCACTATTTCTAAATCATCCTTGAAATAATCAGGTAAATTTTTCAGGAAATCTTTTAGTTTTATATCCATCAGATGACAATCGGCTAATGAAGGTCTATTTTTGGAGATAATCTTTGAATAGAATGGATCTGTCAAAATACTTAGTTTTGTTTGATAAATCATCGCAGAATAAATAGTTGGAGAATCTGAATTTGGTAAAGTTGGATTTTCACTTAAAGTATAATGAGATAAAAAGTTAGCATCATTCAATAATTCTGATAATTTTTCATCAGATAAATTTGAAGGTAATCTAACATCAATCATATCAGGTGAAGGTAAATGTGAAGGTCTACCAAAGGTGATTGCAGCACCTGCGTCAAACATGTAAAGACACCACCAAATTTTACATTTGATTTCTTGATCATTGATAAAACTTTTCAAATAATTGACATTTTTTTGTTTATCGTTCAGTTGAATTTCCTTATATAAACCTAAGGAAACGGCCATGCTAACTGCCAAACCAAGGTAATTCCAACCAGTATTTGGTTTATTTCTCTTTTGTGCATAATTACTTAATAAAATTAATGATATAATATAATCAATATTACCAGATTCGAAAACTTGATTTAAATGTTTTTTAGCTAATTTATAATAAAATAAATCATAATTAGTTGAATCTCCACATTTACACCAACAACCTAATGATAAAACGGTATAATAAAGGCATAAAAATGAATTACTTGAGGAATTGTTTTGTAAATTGTCAATAAATAAAGATTTATTAATTAACGGATATGAAGTATGATAGAATTTGAAATAATGATCAATATAACTAAATTGAACCTTAGAATCTAATAAATCAATTGCTGGGTATGGTTTAATTGTTGGCGTAACTGATGGTGTATTGGTACTATTAGTATTGTTGCCACTATTAGTACCACTACTACTAGTATTATTATTATTATTGTTGTTGTTGTTGTTATTATTATTATTATTATATGAATATTTTATATCATTGAGTTCATTTGCTTTCATAATTCTTAGAAAAGTTGTACTTGAGCCAGCACCTAAAAATCCAGATTTTGAACTTGGATTGGCACCCATACCATCTAAAGAAGTAAATGAAGAATTTGGTAATAAGGATAATTTTGTGGTTGAAGCTGACGGGGTTAAGTTAGATAATGAAACCAGAGAATTTGATTTTGAAAATGCAGATAGTTTTGGGGATGCATTTGGAGAGACGAAAGGGTTTGAGCAAGCTGGCTCATCGAGTTCATTATTTGAATCAAATTCAGACCATTCGAAAACTGATTTATCGGAATTATCAGTGAGGTAACGTTCAGGTAATTTTGGTTGAGACTTAATTGAGCATTGAGGTTTAGAAGATAAAGAATTCAGGGAAATGTTTGAAGATAGAGATTGTAAGGCCTTATCGTCAATGTTATTAATTTTATTACTAATGTTGATGTTAATATTGTTGTTATTTGTATTTGATAAATGGATGATCTCATCAATGGATTTATCAGGTACTAAATTTGACAAGATGTCTTCTAATTGTTTTAGTTTATTTTCAACATTGGTTAAATAGCTTCTAGTCAACGGAGATCTAACAATCTTAGGAGAATAAACACAATCCCATTTGTGAGCAATACACTTTGAGCATCGTGGTAATTCTTTTGAACATTTCAATTTCCGCTTTCGACAAGAATCACAAGCTTGTTCAATTTGAACGTTTGTAGGAATTGGGGGTGGGAAACCATTAGTTGAATACATGTTTGTTTAAACTCTATTCAAAAGAACAAAGAATGAAGAGTAAGTGTATCTTGAAGAGAAAGTGAAAAAAAATAACATATACGTGGGTAATAAATTAATAATAAAAAAGATTCTATTTAATTTGCGGTCAACATCACATGAAAATGAAAAAATAAGAAACTGGAAAATTGCTAAACCCTGGGACCTGGACCAAAAAAGACAAAAAAAGAAATAAAACAGCCGAGCGGAGTATTTATCGGATAAACTATTGTTGCCAGATTTTTTTTTTTTTTCAAGTTTTGTTTTTTCGCACAGTTGTTCCAGGTCTGCCACTAGTTAATCCTTATATCCTTATATCATCATATCATTCCACCCACCATTTCCCCCACCGCCAACGCAGCGGTCAGGCCAGGACTTTCCATGCCCACCAAATTCACCCACCGTGGGAACCCAGCTGCACTTTCCTCGCGCACAACAAAGTCCTGGAACCCGCCCCCAGGCCCAACGATCTTGGGACGGATCCCGCAGTAGGCCGCCTGCAATTCGCCGTCCACCACGGCTGGGAAATATTCCGCAACTGCGCGCGTGGCTGCCAAAACTCTGTCCCGTGTGGCTGACACGTGGTAGTCCACATGATCAACCCACTCTAAATCTGGTCCAAATCTGATTTGCCCCCCTAGATCAATGGTCATATGGGTGCCCAAGGAGGCGACGCCTGGAGTGGGGCAAGGGTATATCAGCCGACGGATTCCGGGATTCTTCCCAGTGAAACTGAAGTAGTTTCCCTTGGCATAGTAGGCCTCCCATCCACCACCCACCAACTTGGCCACGCCTGGCGCGTTCAGCCCTGCAGAGTTCACGACGCAATTGCAGGTGATGCTGAACTTCTCCCCACCGGCGTCCGTCTCCAGCTCGTACTCCTCGCGGTGTTGATCGTACCTCATCCCCACCACTAGCGTGCCCATCGCCATCTCCCCACCGCGATTGTCCACCTCCATCGCCAAGTACGCCATCAAGTCATGCGCCGATGTGATTCCTGTTGTTGTGGAATTGAGAACCGCGCCTCCGCTTGCAACTCTCACCGCCGGCTCCAATTCTTTCGCCCTTGCAAGCGGAACAAACTCCGTGGGGACCCCCAGCATCTGCGCCTTCCCATGAAGCCCTTCTAAATACTCACGTTGTTTTTCGTCCTGTGCAACAACCCATTTGCCGCATTTCCTTGTTGGGACTTTGTCATTTCCTAATCCGTACAACAGCTCTTTTCCACGGATACACAGCTTGGTCTTTAAGGAATCTGGTGGGTAGTATAATCCTGCATGTACAACTTCAGAATTTCTACTACTTGTCTCCTGTCCATATTGACCGTTCTTTTCTATAATTAAAACCCTGTTATCTGCCTTTTTCGCCAATTCGGCAGCAACTGCTAACCCAATAACACCGGCTCCAATAACCGTGTGTGTGAAATCGGCACAAGCTTTACGACAACTGCTGAAATTTCGGATCATTATCTTTATGTAAACTCAAAACAGAACAATACGAAGAAGTATATTAATTAGTTATCTATACAAAATTTCAGCGTGGTTTCCGATGTTCGTTTTAGACTTAGGTGATAGAATTGGCTAGAGAAACAAAACGTGTTAATTGTAAACTGTAAACGGTAGACTAACAAACAGGAGACCGTCCAAAAACTCACGCGAAATACGAAATTATCATCCAATTCTTGAAATTCTGCAATTACTTGAACCTATCATTTTTCAGCGTTGTATTTGCGAGTTAAGCTTACTTATACTCTACATGAATGGCGATAGCAAGTCTGACTGTAGTCATCTTAGGCCGGAAATATTTTTACCCTGTGGTCTTTTGATTAAAACCTTAAATTAATTTTCAACTTCATGATGGTGCGGAAATCTCTCAATGCGGATACAAATCTCCGTCATAACTTGTTTATGGAACTGATCAAGAACGAAAACACTTGCAATGTTTCAAAACTGTTTTGAAGCACTTTCACCTCCCTTATATAAATAGGTAAGCTCAAAACAGTTAAAGTGATTACTTAGACTAACAGAAAATATATTTAAGAAGAAACGTTTTGTTGTTTCCATGATTCCTAAAACTTTCCAATAATCAATCACAACTCGTATTTCATTTTGTAGAATCTTGTTTTTGTTCTGTAAATATTTCATTATTTCGTGCAATCAAATAGTGATACGTTAACAAGCATTAAAGCTATCATGGTTTTATCGGTTTTGTTTCCACTTTCCATGGCACAAAAATAACAATATAATCTACTAATTTTTTACAACAAACAAATTGTCACATTACTTTAATTGTTTTTCCAACTTTCAAAAGGTAACTGCATTCTTCGACAATCTGCTTATTCGATTAGAAAAAAAAACCCAATCTTAGTCATCTAGAAATATATTTAATAAATGCGTGATCTATAGAAGTAAAACCATTCAAAAAAAACTCACTGTTTTGTCTAGTAAAGAAAATGCCACACACAACATTCGTACACTTTACACACCAAATCTTACACTCAATTCCTTAATCACCTTATCGTTCTGTGCATCTCCACTTTCATCCCTACATACTCTATAAATATTCACAACCCAACTAATAAATCCCACTAATTTGTTTATCATTTTACCTAATTTAAACCTTTTTATCACTAAACTAAGATTCAAAATCAAATCATTAAAATATCCCATTATTTCGATAATTGCTTTGATCTTTTCTGTGTATAAAACATTCAAACTTTTTTCATGGTATTCTTTAACTTTATCATTTTTCAAAAGATAATTTTTTTCGATTATTCTATATTCAACTTTAATAATTTTAATCAATTTGTTGATTTTTCTTAATCTAATCAGGTATCTCTTTAAATAAATCAATATCATAATTATATAAATCTTAGCAATTTGTTTAATTACAAAATTAACGGGTTTGAAAATCTTCATACCCTTACTTCTTTTAACAATTGAGGGAAATATTGCTTGAATAGCAATTATATTATCCATAAATGATAAAATATGTTCTAATTTATCAAGTATTATTTCCTCGAGTCTCTCATATTGTAAAATTTCCACCTTTTTATTCCATTTTTTGAACTCCTCAACCATTTTCCCGCTATCATCACTTATTTTGTCATTCGTGTCTTGATTATTCATTCTTTTATTCTATATCTTGTTTATTAACAAAAATGTCCTCAGTTTACATACTTATCTGAAATCCTGTTTAAAACTTTTAGTCTCGTTTTCAGATTTTTGAATTTTACAATTTTCCGCAATTTCTTGCATTTTATTCTGCTTTTCTATAAAAGCGACCACTTTCGCCACCAGAAAACTTTTCTTGATTTGTTTGCAACCGTTCCTTTTCGGTTATTTTTACTCCAATAAACTTGCTACCCCACCAACAATGCTAGAATCAATTGAAGATTTCGAAAATACGTTAAATGAATTAAGTACTTTAAAACCACCTGGAGTTTCAGGTTCAAGAATTAAAAATTTAAAAGATTATTTTTTATCACATGTTGATGAAGAAGATAAATTAGTAAATTTATTAATTAATTGTTGTATTTCAATACCTGTATCAAATAAACTTGGTCCCCTTTATGTCGTTGATTCAGTTGTTAGAAGTTTAATCGATGAAATTGGTAGTAATAGTATCGTAGATAATAAATCTCCAAATGGTACTGCATCTTCAGCAGTTTATAAATTTCAATCAAATATTGAAAATTTATTAATTAATGCTATACCAAATTCAAATGATGATGTTAAAGATAAAATTTTAAAGTTAATTGAAATTTGGTTAAATTGTTCCACTTTTAATAAGGAAACTTTATTAAAAATTAAAGATAAATTTTATAAATCTTTTACACCTCCAGGCTCACCACCAAATAAAAAAATTGAAACAGAAAAGAATGAAAAAGTTGCAAAAGTTGAAAATAAACAACCTGCTAAAGATCCAACTTCGGTTTTACAAGCTTTAGCAAATTTAGCTAAAAGTACTCCTTCTCCAAATTCTGCAAATAATTCAAACACAAAGTTAGCTTCTCCAAAGCAAGAAATTATTTCACCTTCATCAAGTAATGTAAATTCTAATCTTAACGCTAATCCTACTAATTCTACTTCTTCAAATCCTAATGCAATTTTCCAATTATTACAAAATATGAATAAAATGTCAAACACTGATCATCAATCTAATAATAGTAATGATAATTTCAGAGATAGATCTGATAGAAATAGAAATAATAATTCTAGTGATAGAAGAAGGGATAGATCACCAAATCGTAACGTTCCTGATACTGAAGAAGATCCTTCAATTGATGGTGAACAAAATATCCCATCAAATCCTCATTATAGAATTAAAAAATCGTTTGTTGATCCAACAATCCCACAAGGCTATATTAACGTTTATTCAAGAACAATCTTTATTGGTGGTGTTCCACAAAGTATGAACGAACATCAGTTAATTCAAACCTTGAAACCATACGCTGAAGTTCAAAGTGTCATAATTAATACATCAAGAAAACATGCATTTGTTAAAGTCTATTCAAGAAATGAAGCAGATCAAGTCATTCAAGCTTTTTCTGTTTCACACCCATCAGGATTAAGAGCAAGATGGGGTGTAGGCTTTGGCCCAAGAGATTGCTGCAATTATCAAACAGGTATTTCAACAATTCCAATTCAAAGATTAACAGATGCTGATAAAAAATGGATTATAAGTGCTCAATGGGGTGGTAGTACTCCAGATTTACCATTACAATCAGGTTTATTCGTAGAAGAGCCTGATATTGAAGTCGGTCACGGGGTTTCATCAAAATCAATTTCAAGAAAAATGCCAACAAATTCTTCTCATAATGGTCCAAAATCTGATGGTAGTAACAATACAAATGGTAGATATAACAATAATAACACCAACAGCAACAACAATAACAACAATGGTAGATTTAATCCAAATCATATGCCTCTAAATTATGGTAATCAAATGAATATGCCCCCACAACAACAATTTGGATACCCTTCCCAACAAGTACCACCACAACAATTTGGTGGATATCCAAACCCAAACATGGGATCACCACCACAACAATTCAATCAACCACCATTAAATCAGTTTAATCAACTACCACCACTACCGCAACAACAACAGCAATTTGGCCAACCTCAACAATTCAATCAACCACCACTTTCATCAGGTCAACAAGCACCACAAATGGACCAAAATCAAATGATGGCAGCAATGATGTCGGCAATGTCACAAATGCAGAAAGGTGGTCAAAACCAAGGAGGTGCTCCTGTTGATATGAATAATATGATGCAAGTTATGGCAAATATGATGGGTCAACAAGGTAATGGTATGAATGGTATGGGTGGTCAACCTCCATCGCAATGATTTTAATAATAATAATATTTACATTTTTAGGATAACTTATTACTTGTATTTTAGTGTTGATTATTTGTGATTCATGTATTTATTACAATTATTGTTTTATTTATTTTGTACTTTTTCTTTCCTGTTTGATGCATCATAACTTTAATTTCTTCTTTTTACTATTTTTGTTTTTTACTATTTTTGTTTTTTACTATAGTTTTGTTTACTACATAAATATTATTTTTTTGATTATGATTTTACATTTTCATTTACTGTATTTTATTCTGCATACTTATAATCTTATTTTTGGTTTTTGTATCATCTATTTTATAAGTTTGCTTATCTATAATCTCCTCAAACTTATTAATATTCCTTAATATAGGTTAGATATAATGTTCGATATCTATCAGTTTGAATTTCTTTTCCGAGGAAAATCTCCAAAATTTGAAAACTTGAAAACTTGAAAATTTCACACACCCACCAATGTGGAATTTGATAAAATAAGAAAACGTTCACCTTCTGGATACGTGTTTAAAACCAAACCAGCAAGTAACTGTTACAATCATGGGTAAAGGCCCAACATTATTTAGTTTTGATGCATTTGCCAAAACGTTAGATGATAGAAAGATTAAAACTAGTTCAGGTGGTATAATTACAATTATTTGTGTTTTAACAACATTTATTTTACTACGTAATGAATACTATGATTATAATAAAATTGTTCTTAGACCCGAATTAGTCGTCGACAGAGACAGAAACAACAGATTAGACATTAATTTAGATATTACGTTTCCTAAAATGCCTTGTGATTTATTAAGTTTAGATGTGATGGATTTAACTGGTGATGTTGAATTTAATCTTTTAAAAAATGGCTTTAGTCAATTTAGAATTGATTCAAATGGTAATGAAATTGAAGAGTCCAAATTTGATGCAAATGAAAATATTAATGATGATAATCAAATTGGTGTTGATGCAAATGGTAACTGTGGTCAATGTTGGGGAGCACTTAATCAAAATGATAATGATAATAAACCAGATAATGAAAAAGTTTGTTGTAATTCTTGTAACAGTGTTAAAGTTGCATATGCTGAAGCTGGTTGGAAGTTTTATGATGGTAAGGATATTGAACAATGTGAAAATGAAGGTTATGTTCAAAAGGTTAATGACAGATTAAATGAAGGTTGTAGAATTAAAGGTACTGCACAAATCAATAGAAACGGTGGTAACATACATTTTGCCCCAGGCTCATCAATTTCAATTGGTGGTAGACATGTTCATGATATGTCATTATTCGATAAACATCAAGACAAATTTTCATTTGATCATCAAATTAATCATTTTTCTTTTGGCGAAGATTCTCATGAATTAGAATCAATTTTTGAAAACGATAAACACGATCACAGAACTTCACATCCATTGGATCATACAGTCACTTTGAATAATAATAAATATGAAATGTTTACATACTTTTTAAAAGTTGTCAATACAAGATTTGAATATATTAGTGGACAAGTTGCTGAAACAAATGAATTTTCTGCAACTCAACATCATCGTCCCTTACGTGGTGGTAGAGATGAAGAACATCCAAATACAGTCCACACTAGAGGTGGCATCCCAGGCTTGTTCTTTTACTTCGATATCAGTCCATTAAAGATTATTAATAAAGAAGCTTATAATAAATCCTTCAGCGCATTTATTTTAAGTCTTTGTTCAGCCATTGCTGGTATCCTTACAGTTGGTTCCATCTTAGACCGGACCATCTGGTCAGCAAGAAAGTTTATTAAGGAAAAAAAGAGCACCTAAAAAGTGTAGCTTGTAAATTGTGTAACTTTAACAACTAACAATTAACAGTACTGACGCGTGTATGCTTACGTAAAGGTGCTAACATAAACGTGTCTGTTCAAAAAATAAAAAAAAAGAACAACTCTCCAATTTCTTCTTCTCATCAAATCCCACGAAAAAAGCAAAAATCAAATCAAGACAGAACTCCATTCCAGGTACAGGTCTATAAATACTTCTTTTTACATCAACCAATGTCTTCGTTTATGTCCCCCATGAGAACAACTAGCATAACTTCTATTGCAGGCGGTTCTGGATCACATAGTTCCACGCCAATTAGAATTTCCAGCAATGCAATGTCAGTCTCATCAACAAGTGTTTTAACCAATCGACAAACAAGTTCAGAAGATTCATTGTATTATACGTGTCTCCGTTTAATGAATTCCTTAGCCAAAGTTCCAGGAATGTTACCATATATTGAATTAGCATATAATCAAGCAGATATTGCAGCTGAACAACAAGCTTTATTGATAAGTAATTTAAGTAATGGAAATGATCTAAATGATTTAAATGATAACAGTACAATTCAAAGTGCAAATAATTCAACAAAATCAACAAATAATAGTAGTGGAGTTTTATTGAATTGGAGCAATTCTTTATATACATTCTCGACTGGTTTATTACCTGCACAAAATTCTTATGATCCAGTTACACCAATTTCAAAATTATTTAGACAAGGTGCCCCATTATGTTTGATATTCAATGCCTTAAAACCTGAGAACGCAATTGAAGTCATATCTTCAGATGATTTGAAAATCTGTAAAATGAACATTTATCAATTTTTAAGTGCTTGTAAGTTGAGTTTAAATATTAGGGATGATGAATTATTTCCTGTTACCATGGTTTTCTCAGATAGTACTGCTCATTTACTAAGAGTTATTCATTCTGTTAACTTTGTTCTTAATTTGGAACCTTCATTTATATCTCCCCCAATACCCGATCAATTAAAAATAACAGATTCGAGATCAAAAATTGTTAAAGAATTGGTTGAAACTGAAAGAAGATTTGTTCAAGATTTACAAATTTTATTGGACTATAGAGATACCTTATTAAAATCAGAATGTATAATAAGTGAAGATATTAATATTTTATTTCCAAATTTAAATGAAATCATTGACTTTCAAAGAAAATTTCTCATAGGTTTGGAGTGTAATTCAACTGTGCCGAGTATATATCAAAGAATTGGATCTTTGTTTTTACATGTTGGAGTTGAAGGTTTTAAGATCTATGAAAATTGGGCATTGTTTCAAAATCAAGCAATTGAAATTATTCATAAGGAAGCAAACAAGTTAAGAAATGTTTCAAAAGTTATTCCTGATCCTTACGATTTACAAAGTTTTTTCTTAATTAAACCAATTCAAAGATTGACCAAATATCCCTTATTATTATCACAGTTATTGAAAGAATCCGATAAATCTTGGCCAAACTACAATGAATTACATCAAGCTTATCTAATCTCAAAGGAAGTTGCATTTGATATAAATGAAGCTCAAAGAAGGTCGGAAAATTTAAAGATATTCAACGAGTTAGAAGATAAAGTAATTGATTGGAAGGGATATAATTTAAACAATGTTGGAAATTTATTGTATTTTAATATTGTAACAGTAAAAGATTTACTAACTGATGGTCACTCAAATGAAAAAGAAGTTCATTGTTATTTATTTGAAAAAGTTATATATTTTTTCAAAGAAGTTTCACAAAAAAACAAAATTTTGGGTTCAAAAAAAATGGGAAATGCATTTAATCCAAATGGTTCAAATTTAAATCTTGGTTCAGTTCAACTAGTTTTAAATGGTCTTGTTTACGTTAACAAAATCTACAAAATTTCTGCATCTGAAAATTCCCCATATTTTTCAGGTAACCAAGGTCATTACCTATTGTTAAGATGGAAAGGAAATAAAGATACAGGAGGATGTATTATGAAATTCAGAAGTGAAGAACATTTAAATCATTGGAATAATACAATCAGAAAGATGTCAAGTGATATTACAAGTAATAATAATAGTGGTACTGGATATGAAGAATTTTTTGGTGCTCACAACAGTACTAAGTCATTTAGTAGTTCAACATCGAGTTCAACAAGCATGCTAACGGGTGAAACAAATAGATCAAGCAATACAACAGCTGCAACATCAAATCGAAATTCAGATAGATTGAGATCATCATCAGATTCGAACACGTTTATGAGAAAATTAAGATCAACAAGTAGCTCAAGTTTCAGTAATTTAACAAATATTTCGAATATCCAATACCCACCATTACCTACCGAAAAAAATCTAAGATCTTTATCAATTTCAAGTACAAATAATTCATTTATAACGAGGCCACCAAATAGAAAATCATCATCTAATACTTCAGTTTTCAATAATGATGAACTCACATCGAACATGTCAAGTTTGACGTTGTCATCATTAAATACGACTAATATAAAACTAATTTTCAATAAACACAAATCAGTGATAAGTCTATCAGTTGATGCAGATCAATCATATGATTCATTAGCCGATATATTAATTCAAAAAATGAATTATAATATGGGATCAGAAAATTTCTTTACACAATCAAATACAACTTTCAAGTTTAAGGATGAAGATGGTGATTTTATACGTTTCCAAGGTGATGACGATTGGACAATCGCTAAGGAAATGCTGGATGAACTGGACCAAGATTCCCAAATCCTTGAATTAATTGCTCCCTGAACATTTGCATATGTATATAAATCGAATTCAATATATATTTTTTGTAGTATTTGTATTTATAATACACTAGACAGTATGCGCTTTTATTCCAGAACGCAAACCAGCAATTTTCAACGCATTTTTTCCCCGGGTTATTTTATGGAGAAAATATAACATAGAGTTTTTATCAAGTTTTGTTATTACCTTTTGTTTTTTTTATTTCTAACACCTCAATTATATGACATTTCTTGAACTATATTAAAAGTCTGGCACAATAATAATCCTGTTACTGGTTCTTGAATTTTCACGTACAGTTATAGGTATCAAATATAGTTGTAGAATCTGTAAACCATATAGTAATAGAATCGGATTTATGCGCCACCTAACCGAATTTCTTTTTCCAGTTTTTTTGTTTTCGTTTTTTCATTTTTCATTTTCCATTTTCCGAAGCTGCAAATAAAATCCCCTGGATTGGTAATTTGCGCTGTTGAAAAATTCAGTTTATCTATTGACATATAAAAATAGCTAGGTTTTTCCAAAATTTGGCGAATCTGTGAAGCTGGTTGTTGAACGATCAAGGATTTTTTCAATGTTATCATTTGCACAAAAAAGAGGTTCTATTGTTGCCGTACAGAGTGCAAAAAAACAAATACTGAAACAATGTTTGGTGAAAAATTCAGGGTTGTTCAGTATATCTCTGAAAAGAAAATTTAGAAACTCTATGAATAATAAAAATCAAATAAGAACTTTTCAAACTTCGTCATCTACTAAATTTCAAAGTACAAGATCAAATTTTCAAAGTATTGAAACTGCAGAATTAGATGATGAAGAATTGGAGACTTTGAATGATCCGAGAGCTGTTGACACAGTTGATGTTTGTATTGTTGGTGGAGGACCTGCAGGTTTAGCAACAGCTATACGTTTGAAACAAATCGATAATGAAAAGGGTGATGGTGAATTACGAGTTGTCGTTTTAGAAAAAGGTGATATTGGTTCACATATATTGTCAGGTGCAGTTTTAGATCCAAGAGCACTAAATGAATTATTTCCAGATTTATTAAATGAAACTGATAAAAACATTCCATTACCCGACGATCTAGTTACATTAGTTACTGAAGATCATATGAAATTTTTATTCAAGAATGGTGTTGCGGTTGATTTACCTGAACCACCTCAAATGAAAAATGCTGGTAAGAACTACATTGCAAGTTTGTCCGAAGTCACAAAATGGATGTCTGAAAGAGCTGAAGAATTAGGTGTTGAAATTTATCCAAATACTGCAGTTAGTGAATTAGTTTTCGATTCTCAAGGTGGTGTTAAAGGTATCGCAACAAGAGATAACGGTTTAGAAAGAGATGGTTCTTTAAGTGAAGATTTTGAAAAAGGTATGGAATTTCATGCAAGGATGACAGTTTTAGCCGAAGGTTGCCATGGTTCGTTAAGTAAACAGGTAATTTCCAAGTATGATTTGAGAAATGGTGTTAATCCTCAAACTTATGGTTTAGGTGTCAAGGAAGTTTGGCAAGTTGATGCATCAAAATGGAAGGAAGGTTTTGTTTCTCATTCTTTAGGTTACCCATCAAGCGATGGTGTATATGGTGGTGGTTGGATGTATCACTTTGGTGATGGTTTGGTAAGTATTGGTATGGTTATTGGGTTAGATTATAAAAATCCTTGGATTAGTCCATATCAAGAATTTCAACGTATGAAATTACATCCATTTTATAAAGATGTTTTAACTGGTGGTAAATGCATTTCTTATGGTGCTAGGGCGTTGAACGAAGGTGGTTGGCAATCTGTTCCACAATTACATTTCCCTGGTGGTGTTTTAGTTGGTGCAAGTGCCGGTTTTATGAATGTTCCCAAAATTAAAGGTTCTCATACCGCTATAAAGAGTGGTATGATTGCTGCTGATACAATGTTTGATAAAGTCCTTACTTTGAAGGAGCAACAAGAGGAAGAAATGTTTGGTAATAAGGAAGAACAAAAACAAGGAAAAGAAGAAGAAGAGCAGGAAGAAGAGGAGGAGGAGGAAAAGGAAGAGGAAGAAGATGAAGGTGCCGGAGAACCATTGCCTGAATGGAAAGCAATTGATTTAGTTGAGTTTCAACAAGCATATAAAGAATCATGGATTCATGATGAACTTTATGCAGTTCGTAATGTTAGACCATCATTTGACTCCAAATTAGGTGTACTAGGTGGTATGGCAACATCAGGTTTAATTACTTATATTACAAAAGGTAAAGAACCCTTTACATTCGAATTTCAACACACCGATTCATCATGTGTCGAGGATGCAAGCAAATACGAAAAAATTGAATATCCAAAACCAGATGGAGTAATCACATTTGATTTAATGACGAGTGTTAGCAGAACAGGTACTTACCATCGTGAAGGTGAGCGTTGCCATTTACGTGTTCCTGATATGGACTTGCAAAAACATAAAGAAATTTCTTGGCCAAAATTCAAAGGTGTTGAACAAAGATTCTGTCCAGCTGGTGTTTACGAATATGTTAAAAAGAGTGAAGATGGCGACGAAAATGATGTTGAATTCAAAATTAATTCGCAAAATTGTATTCATTGTAAAACTTGTGATATTAAAATTCCATCACAAGATATTAATTGGACTGTTCCTGAAGGTGGTGATGGTCCTAAATACCAAATGACTTAGATTCAATAGACTTGAAAAAAAAATCAATCTAGTCAATTACGAAAAAAAAACGTTTACTTTATTATTCTTTCCAGCCATAATTTTTACTCCTTTTAAAATTCTACCTCTTTTATACAATTTTAGTAATATATTTATATACATAGTTTATAAAATTTTCTTTTAAATACGATTAAAGGTCGACATATTGCTATTGAATACCTGCCCAAGATCACTTATATTACCGATAATATGTGAATCTAAGCCAGTAAATTCATTCCCATAAAGTAACTTGTATTCTTCATTAGGAAAACCTCGTTGATAATCACCTGCTTCAATATCATAATCATCATTGTTGGTATGATTAATAGTAAATTTTTTATACACTAGTCCACAAATTTCAAAATATTTCAGGTTTGGTAAATAACTTAAGGAATTATTTAATTGCTTTTTTATCAAATGATCAAATAAAAATCCATTCGGTGAATACTTATTAATTTTTAAAAACCTTAAATGTTTATTAACTAGTAGGTTACTATCAATGGATGAAGTGCATTGATTTTGAATCATATCTAATTCTTGCCCAATTATCAATAATGTTGAAACTTTAATTGTATCATCAAATAAGGAGTTCAGCTCTTCAGTGTTTGGCAATATGGATAATGATAATAAAATTGAAGTACAAACAGAGCATCCACAACTATTTAAAAAGTTAAGATATGGGAATAACAAAATTGCATCTTCTAAAGTTGGCAATATATTTCCAATCAAATTTTCAGATGGCTGAAAAACATTTATTCGTATATCATTCAAAGTATTTATATTGTTTGATATCGGGGAACCTAAAATCATCAATAAATTCGAAAAATTCAAACCATCAATTTTCAAATCGATGTTAATGTTAGCTAAATTATGAAATGATTCGCATAATTTTAAAATCATCATGGACCTTAAATGATTTTTTTCAATATCTTCATCAACTAAGTCATACTTTAAAATTAACCTTTTAATATTAAAGCCACGATGATGAATTATCGATGTCAATTTATCTAAAGATTTCACTAATGTTAATACTTTGCCATCATCTTGAATGAATAATGCCAATTCAACTAAATTTTCAAATATTATATGCTTGCTAATCAATGATAAAATTGAAGATGAAGATACATTTGTTAACGCCAATGTAAGCTTATTAATATTATGCATCACTAAATTCATTTTTCTTAAAATTGCAAACATACCAACTATCCTACGATAAACAATTTCATAGTTTTCTAATGGATCAACTAAAAAATGTAATTCATTTAAATTTCTAATCATGTGTGGAAATTTCGTTAATAATTTAAACATGACCATATCTTCATTTTTACCAAGTGTGCCCTTTATAAATAGTTTTACTATTTTTTTATTATTGAAAAATTCAATTGAACCTTTATTAAAATCTAAAAAATCACAAAAAGTTTTATCAATTATTAAAGAGGTTAGATTCGGTGCTTCTTGAAAAGTTAATGGATGAATATTTAACGTACTTGGAAATTGATAATGCCGTAGATTTTTGAAAACCGGAACGTATTCTGATAATCGCCACGACGGTAAATCAAATATATCAATGTTCAACAATTTTTCTAAATACAATTCAATTATGAAGTCAGAATAATTAAAATTCAGAAACGAAGGTTTAGAAATTGTTCGAAAAAAGTTGTTGACGTTTTTGTCAGTTAATAAAGTTAATGAATTATCAACAATTAAATCATTTCTTATTGCAACTTTTTCATCAAGACTCTCATTCAAAGGTAGATAAATAATAGTATTATAAGCTGTATTTATTAGCGATGTGAACAGAAACCTATTTGTTGTAGCAAGCCGTATTTTAAATGGTAACTCTAAGTGGTCAGTTATAGTATGTAGTACATTCTGTGGTAAATCAACTATATTTATCATATTGAAAAGATTTTTTGTTGTCCGTTTGAAATGTCAACCTTTTCAACAGAGGACGTGTGTTTATAGAAGATATTGTAAAAACGTAATGATGAGAAAAAAATCGATCTCGATAGCCAATTTTATGGTCCTATATACACGATGATTTCAATATCCAGTATCAGAAACTGCAACCGTAATCTAACAGACTAACTATCTGTAATCTATAATCCACTAGCCAATCTTGGACAAGTCAAGTAACCGCGGTGTCAATTCCAAACATGAAATTTGAATTTTAGTTTTGTGCTTGTTTATTTTTGTTCCTGCTATGTACAAGAAAACTACAAAGTTTATACAATAAGTTCACTAGAGGAAGGAACACTCTCTAATCCAAACAATTCACCGGCTTCCACAACTTCAGAATCATATGCATCTTCAAGATTTTGAATTTTCAAATCTGAGATTTTGGAAAATATCCAAATATAACCTCTATTTAATTGGAACAGTAAATCAGTAACAGCTTTCAAGGTGAAACTAACATACCTCCTTGTTAGATAGTTTGTCCATGAATCACTTTCACCCGTCTGTAATAATAGTTGCTCGACACTTTTATTTGCTTCGTCAACAAGAATTGAAAGTCTATTGATCGGAGCACCAAAGTTTCTATTCAAACCTTGAACAATTCTCATGGATCTCAGAACAAAAACTAAACATAGTGGGAATTTATCAGTATTTTGGAAAAAGTCTTTCATTTTTTCTTTCAACAAGAGTTGTCTTTCAAAATATGACAAATTTTTCATTTTTTTAATATGCATTTTCATACTTTCACTATTCTTATCACCCAAACCAGCTAAAGTCATGATCATTTCATCAGCTTCCATACCCCAAGAAGTTAAAACATCTTTTGTCTTATTGTAATTTTTTTCCATACTATATTTCCAAAATTCAGCATACTGTCTTTTAAAAGTTGGCGAAAAATGTTCATATAAGCCATGATCTAAAATAACCAATTGCTGGACAGATTTTTCGGAATAAAATAATTTAGTTAACCAATTTTGATTTGGTACAACAACATTACGAACCATTAAATTACCTGGATGTAAATCACAATGAACAACCCCCCAAGTGAAAACTTGTCTTGCATAAATCTTAGTGATTTGTAACATAATTTTAGATAAATCATAACCATAACTTGATAAAGCTTGATATTCACCAATTAGTTTTGCATCCATCCACTCAGATATTAAAATCTTTGTGGTTGAAACATTAGCATAATACTTTGGAATGTAAAATTCATTTGATTTTTTAAATTCTTTATCATTATTAATTAAATTTGTCACCATGGTGGCATTTTCATATTCGTTTTTGAAATTTAATTCTTCTCTCATTTTTTCACAAACATAATTGACAGTTTTTTCAAGTGGCATCTCAAATAACCAACCATAAAAGAACATAACATATTTATAAGTGAACAAATCCGATTCTAATTGTCTAGAAACCGAATTTTTTTGGATTTTAACAGCAACTTCATCACCATTCCTTAAAATTGCTTTATGAACCTGAGCAATCGAAGCTGAAGCAATCGGAGTTTCATCTATTTTAATAAATAAATCATCTTTATAAGTTTCCCCTAACTCTTTCTTCAAGGTCGTATCACATGTTGCCCAAGATTCAACAGGTGCTTTATCAAATAGCAATTTGAACTTATCTTGATAATGCTTTGGGAACATGACACCTTGAACAGCAATCATTTGTCCCAATTTAATATATAAACCTTTATTCTCAATAATTAAATCATATAATAGTTGTGCATTTCTTTCATGTAATACATCAACATCATAATCTTCATTAAAATGTAATTTATAATCAATCGATAGTTTCAATAATGTATAAATTGATCTTGTATTTCTTTTAATTATACCATGGCCAATATAAGAATCTCCTAGATAGATCACACCTGTTGCACCCAGCAGACCTATTGCTACTTTTTGCCAAAGTTTCCTAGAGGTTTTGGTAGAGGTATTAATAGGATTAGGATTAGGACTTTCAGAAGTGATAGGTTTCTTTGCAGGTTGTCTGTTAGCTAATCTAACAGGCTTTTTTGGCTGTACAGTTGAATATTTCCTAAAAGAAGTAAGAAAGGTATGGGTTCTAGATGCCCGAACGGCTGATCTAAGAAAAAACATATCGAAGAGTCCGTGTTAAATGACAATTTGTGGCAAACACAGGATAACCCAGTAGAAGAATCAGGGTGGTGTACGTAACACTAAAAAATATTGCACATTTCAAAAGAAAACCAGCCAGTTTTAGATTTTTCGACTACGAACGAATTAAGTCCGGTGAAATGTACAGGTGGACGGGGGTTTATGCGGGTTATAAAAGGAATGTCAGTGATAACAAACACTTAATGACAGTGTCAGAGGTGACAGTTGTAGCATTGGGCATTTATGGACAGTTTTGGAACCGAAAAGTGGTTACGATAAGCACTATTGTAGACGGAACCACCACAGTTGGAATGGTTTTTGGTTGTTGTGGATTTTCCAGTTAAACGTGAAAAATGAAAAATGAAAAATGAAAAATGAAAAATGAAAAATTTATCTTTTTCTATTTTTTTTTTGATTTTCTTTATTTTTATTTTACTCAATTAATTGGCATAATAAATTTTATTCCTTTAGATAAAGTACATTTCATAAGTTACTCCTTTGCCAATCTAGAGCTGTTCAACACAACCCAAAATTACATCAATTTCACTTCACGTTGTTTGTAATTATTCCACCTTTGCCCCCTTTTAAATATGACAGAAAGTCCCAAAAAAGTGTCTTTAAAGGCCCAGAAATCAACCAGTTCCACAGCTCAGAAAGGCCCTTATAAAAGCAAGAACAAGAATTCGAATCGTCGATTTAGTATTTTGAGTAATTCTTCTGATGATGTTGATTCTTCTGATGATGATGATTCTTCCGATGATGATGATTCTTCTGATTCGGATTCGGATTCTTCCTATGATGATCATTTGTTCTTACACAAAGGTAACAAATCAATACAACAAACTAATAATAATCCAATTTCTTCAGGTTCCGATGATGATTATTCTTCATCTTCGGATGATGAAAATGTTGATTTTGTCCAACTGACCAAACAAAGAAGATTGAAAGCAATGAAGGCAGTAAAGGGTTTAAAAAAACCAGTTCAAGATCAAGAAAATTCCTCTACCTCCCCTTCTCAATCACCATCTCAGTCTCCAAAACTAATTGAACAAGAAGAACCCGAATTGGATGATGATTTGGTTGACGCTGTGATAGAAAATGAAGAAAAGAAAATGAATGATTTTGACGATGAAAATCAAAGTCAAAATAATATAAATAGTGATAAAATCATAGATTATTCCGATGTCGATATAAACAATGATCTGGATAATATCAACTTTGAATTTTCATTTGATGATGATGTCAACAATCAAACTGATCCAAAAAATGTTCTTGATAAACTAAGAGATGAAGATATTGGTGAAGTGGTTAAAACCAAAAAGCCAACTAAATTATCAACTAGGGACAAATTACTGAACAGAATCGAAATTGATGTTCCAAAATTGAATGAAAAGGAAATAAATTCGGATGCTGATTATGAATTTGACAATGACGATTTAATTCAAACTTTATTGAAGGATAATGATGATTTAGAATTACAAAATTTGGATAATAGTGACGAAGACAATGATGATTTTGATTATTTAATTGCAAATCAGCATAAAATTGACCAAAATGTAATAAACAAATCAAATTCCAAAAATTTATCAATGGATAGTTTTAACAATACTGATGATGCATATTTAATGAAAGAAGAAACTCAAGCAATGTTAGAAGATTTTGAAAAGAATCCAAAAAATCATCAAAGTATGAAATACAGAAGAAGTAGTATGTATTTCCAATCTTATAATAACCATGAAGATGATTTAGATGATTTGGATTTAGATTTGTTAAATAACTTTGAACAATTTTTACCAAAGCAACATGTAATGCGCAGGAGATCTTCTATTTTAAATCAAACTTTACTATCATCAGATGATGATATATCTGATAATGAAGCTGATAAAAAATCAAATAGTAAGAAAAGATTAAGAAAGAAATCAAAGAGAAATACTGGTAGGAAGTCATCAAGCATCCATACAAGAGATATACGGAAAATGTTAGGTATTTCAAATTTAGATTCAAATTTCACATCCAAATTTACATCAAATGCCATTGCTGATAGTGATGACGATTCAAAATTATTGGAATACATTTTTGAAGGTTCAGAAAGTGATGAAGCTTCAAATGAGAATAATGGTAATGAAACGGATGAAGATACCAATTTACCAAAAATTTCAGGTAAAATCTTAGGTAGTCGACATGCAAAGGAAATCTTATCTTCAAGCAAAGACCAATTCAGAGCTCCAAAATTAGGAACTTTCATAACTAAAAAACCTTATAGTGTCATTGATGGATTTTCAACAAGATTTTTACATCCTTTAGACAGGTCCCTGATGCAAAAGGCTGCATCAATTAATAAACAGCACGATATTGCAAACAATGCCAATACGCCTAATAATAATAATCATATTGCGCTTGACGAATTATTAAATATAAGTGAATTTGATGACGACTATTCAAATGCTGAACAAAAGGAAGATTATGATGAATTTTTCGGTGATAAACGTATACCACTCACAGCATTTAGGAATAAAAATTTTTTATCATGAAGGAGTATGATGGATCTTAGTTGTTGTTTTTATCACTTTTTCCATGTTCTACATACACAAACATTCTCTTGCGTTTTTTTTTTTTTGACATTTACTTCTTTGCTTATGTATAAGTTTCTTTTTCTTTTTCTTTATCTATTTTCCTGGCATATTTTTAGTATAATGTAATTGTATAGTATTTCCAATGAATAACATAAGATTTTTTTCTTACAATGCATCTACGAAAAACAAAAAACCAAAGTCAAACCAGTTTATTAGTTAAATAAAATACAAAACAGTATAAACATTAAATATTTATTTATTTACTCTATTTTAATGCATCTTCAGGTAATACAAAATTAGTTAATTTAGAACTTAATTCTAATTGTTGTTGAATACAAGATGATAAATATTCGATAAGTAAAGTGTCATTATTGTGTTTTTCAATCTTGGATTTAAATGCATCTATATCATTTTCAGGAATATTGAATTTAAGTGTTGATAGAAGTAGCTGACCAATTTTTTTATCACCTTCGATTTCACCTTTACTAACGCGTTGTGAATAATCAGATAAAATTTTAATCATGTCACTAAGGTTGTCTAAACTACTTTCTAATTGCTTTAATTCATCATCTGATGAAATATTTGTCAATTGATCTTCACTTTTTGCTGCTTTATTAATAAACTTAAGTGTTGTTAATTCATTTTTAGAATAGATAACATTATTTTCAATTTCAGTGAAAGCATATGCACCAGCTTTATCCAACCCAAGACTGTGTGCTAAAGTTGAAGTATTTGGTAAACCAACTGGGCCTGAAATATAGGTTTTAATGATTGGTGAAATAATTTCATTCTTTTCATTCTTGTGATTTAATGTAAGTAAAACTTGTGGAGAGTTTGATGAATTTTTTGAGTAAAATTCGTGTAAAAGACCCGTGGATAAATCTAAAACGTCACTCGTTGAAAACCAACCAACAACTTGTAAATCTAAATTACTTCTTTTATATAATTGATATGTTGAAAAATGGTAAGATTCTTCAAAAATTAAATCACCATCTTCTTCTTTATGTGGAACAATGTATGCAGTTTTGATAGTGACGTTACCATCTTCTGAATGAGTACCTAATAAAGTACCGATTAATCTTGTTGTTGAAACTTCTTCATCTCCTGAATTATCATAATAAATTGCTTCAATGACTTCTAATAATGCACTTGCATGTATGGAAATATTCAATGGTGCAATAACTCTTGGACCAACATAGTTTGGCTTTGTAATATTTAAAGATGCAGAAGCCATTGCTTTTCTAGATGAATCAACCAAAAACGACTTGTTAATCAGGTTCTTGAATCAAAAAGTTGAAAAGTTCATGAAAAATTCTTGTAGTAGAGAAAAAAAAGTGAGCACCGGGTAACTTTGTTTTTTTTTGGCTTACGTAATGTTTTTTGTAAAATATGAACCTTGTTCTACGATAAGTAATACTGGGTTTAAATATACCATCTACATACCAGTAGTATAATTGCAAACTAAAGAAACACTATTATATTGCTTATATTAAAAATGTGTTTGGATAACAGTTGGTTATTTGACTGAAAACTACAGTATAAGAATTCAACTTCCATGTTATTGTTGATATGGCTGTTCAAGACGTGATTTGAAACTTCAGTCATGGCTAATATATTGTCAAGAAGTATAAAAAGTGAAAAGTAATAACAAAAAATGGCTAGGAGATGAATCTGGTACTTTTGTTTTGTGATTTTTGTCCAACCAAAGTTGTATTTTTTCATCGCAGAAACCAAAATGGGGTTCCAGTAGTGTAAAATTATGCTGAGCCTCCAAAATATACTATAGTACATATACAGCTTTTAAGGTGGCGTCGATCGACCCCTTCTGGTTACTTGGGGTTGGCTGAGTTAGCCATGGGAAAATTCTCAACTCGTGGCAGCCTAAGATGCAAAAATCTAAAGTTCCCACGAAAAAAAAGTCGGCCGGTGGATGGCTGCCCACCAATTTCGAGGGGTTCAATACAGCTCAAATTTTTTTCATAAAATTTTATTTTTTTAAGACATTTAAATTTTTCACCATGAATATTTATTTTTTCTAAAAATCTTCCTACAATCTAAGATAACCCTATACTTATTATAAACAACAATACAAGAAAAACTTTTCAGATTAGTATTATATATTCTAGTTTATTAAATGTCTGAAAGAAGTTACAAAAAGATTAACATTGAACCATTTTATGTTGGGTCTGCAAATGCAACAATTTCAGGTAATGGATCAATCCAAGCAACTGCTGTTTTAGAAGATGTTGTAATAATTAATAGAGAGACAAATGAAATTTTGCATACGATTCAAGGTGATGGAAGTGATGTTACAACTTTAAGAATTTCCCCAGATGGTAATAGATTAGCAATCGTCTATTTATCACAACAGCTGAAACTTTTTGATATTTCAAAAGGTGAATTTTATAAATCCTACAAATTATCTGCAGCTGCATATATCTCATCAGCTGATAAAACATCCTCATTATTTTCCTTTGGTTTAACTGATGGTAGTGTAGTTGTATGGGATATTGAAGGTTCATTTATTACACATAATTTTAAAGGTCATGGTTCAACCATTTCTGCACTTTCATTTTATGGTGATTTTAATTCCAAAAATTGGAAAATTTCAAGTGGTGATATAATGGGTACAGTAAAAGTTTGGGATTTAGTTAAGAGAAAATGCATCTTCACTTCAAAGGAACATAGTTCAGCTGTTAGAGGTGTTAATTTCAATTCCACAGGTGAACTATTCATTTCTGGTGGTAGAGATAACCTATTAATGTTATATAATACCAAAACTTGGAAAGAAATTAAATCAATTCCTTTAGAATCAACAGTTGAATCAACTGGATTTATTGAAATTGAAGGCGAAACTTACATTTATACAGGCGGTGAAGGATGCGTTATGTACATATGGAACTTTAAAACAGAATCATTATTTGCAAAAACTGAAAAACCACTAGAAACCACAGAAGAGTTATCAATTACGGAAATAATACAATTATACGAAGATGATGAAAAGTTAATACTTGTTTTATCAGATCAAACAATTTTAGATTTGGATTTATCAGTTGATTTAGATGAAACTAACCATTTAATTCCAGTGTCAAGAAGAATGGCTGGTAATCATGGTACAATTGCAGATATCAAATATGTTGGGCCCGAAAAAAGTTATTTAGCATTAGCTACAAACTCACCATCATTAAGAATTGTTGATTTATATAGTAGACCTCTAGATATGGATCTTTATCAAGGTCATACAGATTTACTGAACATGTTAGATGCAACAGTTGATGGTAGATGGTTAGCAACCGCTTCAAAGGATAATACTGCAAGAATTTGGAAATTTGACGAAGATACAAATAAGTTTCATTGTTATGCAGTTTTTGAAGGTCACAGTGCATCAGTTACCGCTGTTGGATTACCAAGAACTTTAATTAATGATTATCCACAATTTTTAATCACAGCATCTGAAGATTTAACGATTAAAAAATGGACAGTTCCAAAAAACCTCAACAATAAACCACTTATTGTTAAAAATTCAGACTATACAAGAAAGGCGCATGACAAAATGATTCATGCAATCGATATATCACCTAATAATGATTTTCTTGCTACTGCAAGTCATGATAAAACCAGTAAAATTTGGGATTTACAAGGTGGTGAAACATTATTTATTTTACGTGGCCATAAAAGAGCAGTTTATGATATTTCATTCTGTAAATATGATAGATTAATAGTTACCGCTTCAGGTGATCAAACAGTTAGAGTTTGGAATTTAGAAAATGGATCATGTACCAAAAGTTATGAAGGTTTCTCAAATGCTGTTCAAAGAGTTGATTTCCTCAATAAAAATCAAAATATTATTGGTGCAGGTGCTGATGGTCTAATTAAAATTTGGGAAGTTAGTTCAGGTGAATGTGTCAATACCTTAGATAATCATGATACCAGACTTTGGGCATTAGTTATTAAAGATAACGGAGAAGAATTCATTTCTGCTGATTCAGATGGTTCAATTACGGTGTGGCAAGATAATACAGATGAAGCAAACGCTGAAAAGGAATTAGCTAAAAAGATCGAGATTGAAAAAGATCAAGAGTTAAGAAATTGTATATTGCATGGTGACTGGGTGAAAGCTTTCATGTTAGCATTAAATTTAAACCATCCAATGAGATTATACAATGTGTTAAAAGAATGCATTTCTAAGAATGAAGATTCAGATTCAAAAATTGGATCATTTGAATTAGAAAAACTTATTGGTGAATTAGAAGAAGATAAAATTTTATTATTATTCAAAAGAATCAGAGATTGGAACACAAATGCAAGATTATTTGAAGTTGCTCAAAAAGTTATTAGAGTTATACTTGATAATTATGATTTAGATAAACTATATCAAGTTAAAGGTATAATGCAATACATTGAAGCAATTCTTCCTTATTCTGAAAGACATTATAATAGATTTGATGGATTAATTGAACAAAGTTATATTTTGGATTATGTGTCCAGAAAAATGGATGAACTTTCCGCTTAGTTTGTGTAATCTTGTATAAATAATAAAAATAGTGAAAAAATATTTTGACAGAGAAAATGTAAAATTCTGAAATCGGAAGCTCGAAACTGAAAATTGTAGATGTGAGTGAAACAAAAAAATTGAAAAGTTGAGAAACAAGACACAAATAATCTGAAAATTTCAAATTCGTTCACGACTCGAGTTTAGTACAAGACATTAACCATTTTCTTTAATTAGAAAAAGAATATCTGTATAGACAGGTATAATGCCCTTTAACCCATCCAACTTGGAAAAGAGATCACCAAAACCAAATGGTATTGAACATTCCGATTATTGGGATGGTGTGATTGATGTACAACCGAATGAATGGGTATTTGATATTGATGATTTTGAAAAAGAGACACCATCAAGATTAAAGAATATTAGTTTTCAAGACGAAATAAATAAAAGAGTTAAAGGTGTTGTATTTATATTTAATTGTTGCAAACAATTGCGATTGTCAAGATCTGTTGGACTTACAGCATCAACAATATTTCATAGGTTTTATATGTTTGAGAACTTACAAAAGTTTCACTATTTTGAAGCCGCAACAACATCACTTTTTATTGCATGTAAATCAGATGAATGTCGAAGAAACTTGAAAGATGTTGTTAAGATCTGTGCCAAAATCTCAACTGGTAAACCAACACCGATTGATGAAGATTCAAAAATTTATTGGAAATGGAAAGACTTGATTGTGAAATTAGAAGAATTGATGTTACGACAACTAAATTTTGACGTGTCACCAATAAACCCGTACATAGTTACATCGACTGCGTTGAAATTAGATTTAGAATCACCACCACCAACAGCAACAACAGCAACCAATGAATGGGATACACAAGCAAGAAACTTGTTTGGTAATTGTACTTTCCTATTTGAAATATTTTCAAGATTACCTTTATGTCTATTCTATCCAACAAACACATTATGTGCTCTGGTTGTTATTCTTTCCACAACAAAGTTCAATATCACCTTTCCACGTGAATTTTTCAATAGAGAATTTAACACTAGCGTAGACGAAGTGATAAAATGTTACGATACTATTATCTCACTAGCCACTGAAGTGGAAGCCATTGACAAATATTTCAGAATCTTACAAAACATCCCCCGTTTCTCCCCAGACGACATTCAAAATGTGTTTATAGGAACAGATGGAAGCACATTGCAAGAGAAAAGCTAAAGAAGCAAGTTGTTCGATTGTTGCCCTTTTTCATGAATTTGGCTTTACATTTTTGATTCTTTTTGCCTATCCATGTTTTTTTTGGTTGATTATATATTGATTTTTTAAGCAAGGATCCTAGCAATGTCAATTGTATCTTCACAGTCAAAGATCAATGATGTATGTTTGGTTGTCAATAAGAGTTTTATTTTGGACATATACTAACACTTGTTTTTTTTTTTGTCCTCTAGTTTTCAACTGAAAAAATTAGACAACGTAAATTTCTTAGACGTGGATTACAATTATCAATTTTAGTTTTAGGTCAAAGTGGTACAGGCAAATCGACTTTTGTTAATTCACTTTGTGATGAAGATATTGTTGCAACCAATAGATCTGCACCATTAGAATTAATCTTAGAAGAACACCATGCAAAGATTTGTGAAGGTGGCACACAAATCAATTTAGATATTAAAATGGCACCAGGATTTGGTGATTTAATTGATAATAGAGTATCAATATCTATAATTACTAACTTTATTGATCAGCAATTTGAGAAAAGATTAAATGAAGAATGTAGAATTCAAAGAAATATTAGAACTAAAGATACAAGAATTCATGCAGTACTTTATTTTATTAGGCCCACAGGTAAAGGATTAAGGGAATTAGATATTGAAATTATGAAAGAGGTTGGGTTGAGATGTAATTTCGTTCCAATTATTTCCAAGGCGGATTTATTGACTGATGAAGAAAAGGATTTAAATAGAAGATTAATTATGGAAGATATTAAGTTGCATGATATCAATATTTATGACTTTTCTGCATGTTTTGAAGATGTTGATGATGAAGATGTTGAAGGTAACGATGCCGATGACGATGAAGAAGAGGCTAAAAATATTCTGAGTTTAGTTCCATTTGCGATTATTTCTGGAACTGAGAGAAGAATTATTGATCAAGCAGAACATAAAATTAGAGAAGTTCCTCACGGTATTATTGAGATTGATGATCCGGAAAATTCTGATTTCATGATTCTTAGAACTTGTTTATTGGGTGCATGTATTGAAGATTTGAAAGAATCTACAGATTTAATATTTTACGAGAATTATCGTGCAAATATGTTGTCAAGGGCGAAAATTTTAGGCATGAAGAAAAAACCTGATGAAGATCAGTCAAAATTGATTATTTCAAGATTTCCCAAATCTTAAGATATAGTTTAGATAAAGAGATTTATAAATTTTATAGCTAGATAAATCGAAAGTTGCATAGTGAATTTTGAATTTTTGAATTTTGGCTTGTGAAGACGTACACCTTCCTCACCTGTGAGTGAGTTTTGGATTTTTCAGAAAACGAAAACTGACGGCTTGATTTGAAGAAAATAAAACGTTATTTAAGAAGTTTCAAAATATTTAAAATTTTATTTTAAAACACCTATGCTATCAGAAACAGACATCCAAGATATTGAAAAAGAATGTCAATTCAGAGAAGAAGAAATCAAACTTTTATCATTATTCATTCAACCAGAACAAGAATTAACACAACCAACACTAATAATTGAAGGATCACCAAGTAGTGGAAAGACAGAAACAATTGAGAAATATCTAGCCAAACTTGAAACATTGTATGATATAAAACATGAAATTATTGATTGTTCATGTATTTTTTTACAACGTGAATTAATTAGGAAAATGTATAAATGCATATTAGAACATTTTGGAATGTTGTATGGTTGTTTAGATGATGAAATTTTCAATGATTTAACAATAAGTTCTATACCATATGCATTACGATTGATTAAGGATAATAATGAAATCGAGGCAAATCAGATGAGATCATTGGTTATTGTGTTTGATGATATTGATTCAATGGGAGATTTAGAATCAGCTGGTGAGTTTATTAAATGTGTTTCTAAAATATATGAGTTTATTAGCATTCCAATAAGTTTTGTATTTATTGTAACTAGATTTGATTTTTTGAATTTGAGTACTTTAAGTATACCATGTGTTAGGTTTAAAGATTATACGTTTGCTCAATTCAAACAAGTTTTGTATGTTAAATTGTATGATGACTTTTGGGAGGATGTTGAAAACTCAAAAAATGTTGGGCCCGGTAGTGGTAGTGGTAATGGTCGTGATGGTGGTGATGATGATGATGATGATGATCAGGAGAGTGATAGAAGTTTCAGTGATTTTGATGATGTTGATAGTAGTAGAGAGATAGTACCATTAGAGATTGGAGAAACGGATAAGAGGTTGTTTTTTAAACAATTTTTAAATTTGATTATGGATACATACCAATCTTATATTGGATTAAGCTTTGAGGTAGTTATACCGATATTAAAAAAGATTTGGGAGATTTTTAAAAAGTGTATACTAAAAATTGGGAAAATTGTGCATGGTAAAAATGATGCATTCAATATATTTATCAAGAATAAGAATCTATTAAACAAAGAATTTTCAATTGTTAGAAAGTTAGAAGATACAGAAATATCGATAACTGAGATTTCTAAAAACTTAAATAATTACGTTAGTGATAATATGACTCAAGGGAATTATGATTTAACTATAAAAACAAAATATTTATTAATTGCATCATATTTGGCATCATATAATGAATCCAAATATGACTTGAAATTTTTCAGTAAAGGTAATAAATATAATACAATTATTAAAAGAAATAATAATAGTACTAAAAATAGCAGTAAAAGGGTTAAATTAAATGAACAAGGTATTGGTAAATTAAGGAGATCAATGAATGCATGTATTCCATTTAAAATTGAGAGACTATTATCAATTTTGAAATCTATTTGGATTGAGAATAGTGAATATGATTTAGAAATACTGAATGATGTTGAATTAATGAGTGAGATTGCAACATTGTCAACATTAAAAGCATTAATTAAGATCAAGAATCGTGATACCATTAGTGGACAAAATAAATGGAAATGTAATTTAAATTGGAAGATTATTAAGAAATTTTCTAATGATGTTGGATTTGAAATCGAAAACTATTTACAAGATTGAATAACAGAACGATTACCAAATATCTGTCACATCATTTGCAGAATTTATTTGAGTTGCGGGAATTGTACCTGCAACTTGAGTACATGCAGTTTGAAGGTCATTAAACAAAGATTTATATCCCAATTGTGGCAACAAGACTTTTACTTTTGAATTTAAGAATTTGATATTATCCTCAAAATACGAAACATCAGTAGAAGAATTTGTATTATGTGATACCAAATTATCAGACAATTGAATCAGTTGATTTAATAAAGCTAGTTTTTTATCCGAAATATTAGTAGTATTAGCTTTTTCTTTTATTAATTTTAAGATTTTATTTATAGCTCCTACACTAGTATATCTTTGAAATCCAGTTTGATAACCGAATTGTTTGCCATCTCTTGCAGTATGAGCTAGACCTTCACTATAGGCCTCATCATAAGACTCTTTATAAAAGTCATCTTCTAAATTCAACAATGAGTCAAAATCTATGTCAGACATGATGGTATATGAGGGGTATAAGTGGAAAGTGGAATAAGTTATACCTATTATTAATAACTATCTGCTAGTTACTAATTACCAATCTGACACTTGAAAATATGTAGCAGATTTCAAACGCTTGTGAATTTTTACATTTTTATATAATTTATTGAAAATGTGGCAGTCTGCGTCGGTCGACGCAAAAAGGGTGAGATGGGTCTGCCCGGCCGCCAGCGGGAAGAATCCGCGGAGTCCGGCACTGCCGGTACGGAAACTCGGAGGCGACGCAGCTCGGAGTTGGGGGGATGTGCGATTTGGGATCTGGATGTGGGTCTGGGATGTCTGGGATGTCTGGGATGTCTGGGATGTACGTGGCCATGACGTGCGCGAGCCATGTGTCCGGGCCGCTGACGTATGACAAACCAAACAAGAGAGCCGGACGGGCCGTTCCGCCGGGAGAGACGGGGTGGTGCGTAGAGGTTGTGCGATTGGAAGGGTGCCAGAGTGAATCATCCTGGGGCGGGAGATGGGTTTTGTGTATAAATAGTGGCACATCCCCCATCTCTGGTCAGGGATGCACTGATCCATCCGGTATCAACCAATCCGCTACCCAATTAACAAACACACAAACAACAATGGCTCCTATCGCATTATCCTCTTTAAATCTCGCTGCTAAACACATCATCAGATCTCCTACCATCTCTGCAAAGTCTTATCTTTCTTACAGTGTTGCAAGAAAATCTTACACCGAACAAGCTTACTATGCCAATGGTGCATTACACAACCAACCGGAACACTCTGCTCAGGTTTCAACAAATGCAGGTTCTGTGGAATCTTCGGAAATGCATTTTGTGAAACAATCCCAAACTTCAAACACCGCAGTTGCTGATGTCGATGAGAAAACTTTTGTTCCATCTGTCTCTTCTGACGATAGTGAAGTTTCTGGTAACGGTCATTCCAAGGTCTAACCTCAATTATCTTCTTTAACCTTCTAACCGTGTTGCATCTTTTTTTTCTTCTCTGTTGTTGATCAGCTATACCTTTATTCATTTATTTATTTCACTTTATTTCTCCCATCCTTTTTTCTTTATATCCTTTTCTAATTTAATCATATCATATCATTAACTGCACAAAAGACTACTACTATCACTACTACTACTACACTCCTATCAATTAGTAAAAATTATTATACTTTCCCATTCCATAACCACCACCACCACTGCCTGGTAACACCCTTTCAAATTTTTCATCGCCAACATAACCACCTTCCATTCCTTGCCTAACATGGGTTCTGAATCTATTTGGAAACTTGGATAAATCATTAGCAGCTTCTTTATTCAATGGATCATTGGGATTTGGATGTAAAAATAAGTGTAAAATCCCTGCAAATATTAATTGAATAGTTAATGTAGGTTTCCAATCACTACGTAAAATATTCAAACACACACTTCCATCAATATCAATATTGGGGTGATATATTTTCTCAATACATCTAAATTCCGGTGCTGCATTGGGATATTCTTTAGGTATCCTACATTCAAAATTAAAAGTACCATCTTTATAATATCCAACATCTGGTTTGATAATCAATTTGATATTCATTGGATCATCCCGTTCATATGATATGGTTACACCTGGAATATCCTCATATTCTTGTAAATCCTTTTTAGCTCTAAGAAATGCAACTGATGTATGACTGATTGCCATGGCGTTATTGCCACTACTATAAGATGTTTTATTTCCATTTTTGGCAGCTTCGGCTGCCCTTGCCTCTTGCAATTTCTTTAATCTGATCTACTTAAAATGTTAGTTATACAAATCAAATAACGAGTTTCTATTATTCTTTTTTTTTTTTCAATATAACATACCATATTGTTATCTTACTTTACTAGTTCACTATACAAACATATGTCCAATATTTAATATTTTTAGAAAATCACACAGAAAAGTAAGATGTTTCCTCATTTCTCATTTCTCATTTTTGATTTCTCATTTTTCATTCGCTAAATACTTACGATGATGATTTCCAAATTGTAAACAAAAGACCGTCTTTTTATTCAACGCTCATCATATCATATCATCTCATACCATCCACATCATTTAGTAATCATGTCCCAATTTGATGACTTCGATGATGCTGATTTGGACTTTGATTTGGACTGGAATGAAACCCCCATTTCCAATAATCAACCTCCAAAGGCTTCTTCAACTTTAGATTTAAAGGATCAGTTGAACCAGTTACAAGAAAAATTACAGTTAAATCATTTAAATCCAATTAGACAACCACAGAATAAAGAATTGGAAATCTTCCTACCTCCGACTGTGAATTCAAGGGATGATCAATCTTTAGATTTCCTGGGTGATTTAAGTGATAATTTATTAGTTGAATCAAGAAAATTAAATTTTGAAAACAAACAATTAAAATCTTCAATTCAAAATTTAAATCTTGATAATCAAAACATGAAGGTTGAATTAAATAATTTGAATTTGTTGAATAATGAGTTATCAAAATTAGAAGATTCACAAAATGAAAAAATTTGGAAATTTGAATCTGAGATTGATCTTCTTAAAAGTAATTTAAATTTGATAAATAATAACTTAAATTCATCAAAATCTGAAAATCTTCAGTTATCAAAAACAACTGAAGATTTAAAACATTCCATTGATTTATTGAAATCTGAAAATACTTCACTCCTGAAAAATTCAAATTTGCAAATCGAAAAATTAAATAGTCAATTGATTGAATTTAAAGATTCAAATGAAATTTTAAATGATGAAAATGATATTCTACATAAAGATATAATCAATTTGAAACAAAATTTAGAAAAATTGCAGCAAATGAACGATAAAAATGATTATAATAATACCGCAAATGAATCTTCCTTCTTCACTGATGTTGATGATTCAATTATAATTGATCCATTACCTGAAAATTTAGAAAATTTGAAAAATTCAGATTTTGATTCTCTTAAATCAAATTTAAATTTATCAATGAAACAATTATCTAAATTAAAATTTCAAAATCATAGTTTAAAATCTCAATTATTGAGATTGAAACACCATCAAAATTCAAACAATTCAAATACTTCATGGAATAACTTTAATGATGATTCATTCATTAAAAAAGATTCTGGTATGATATTACCAAATTCTGATGATGATGATTATGATGATGATGATGTTGATGTTGATGATGACCTGGATATCTTGGATGGTAGTAGTCCAATAAATTCAAGAAAATCTTCATTTCTAAACAACAAACAAAATTACTTCTTAATTATACCAAAAACAACTATGCTTGATATAAATCAAGTTGATTTATCAAACTTTAAAACTATAAAATTATCAAATGATTTGAGTAATCAACTGATGAATCAATCAGAAATGAAAAATGATGAATATATTAATCATTTTAAATTAGTTGATCAAAATGATTATTTAGGAAAAACTGATATAATTAATAGTTTAAACAATGAACTTAAATCTCTATCCAATCAATGTGATGATTTGACTAAATCACTTGCTGTGAAGGACCATAAATTTAAAGAACTATCTGATTCTAATACTGAAAAATCTAATACAATCAATATGTTAACTAAATTAAATGATGAAAACGATAATAAAATTAATGACTTAGTCAAAGGACATCAAAACACTATTAACGAATTAACCAAAACTCATGATTTGAAAAGTCATAATCTACAAAAATCCATAGATCAATCCTCCAATGAAATTAATGATCTAAAATCCAACCTTGAAAATCCTTCAATTGATTATATTAAATCAAAATCGGTTAATCATAATCATATTGTTATCACAAATGAAGATCACAATGATTTGCAAAATAACATCACTCAATCAAGTGACAAAATTAATGAATTGAATGATTTATCGGCTTTACAATTGAATGAAATCAAATCATTAAAATCCCAATTAGAATCCATTCAATCAAGTTATGAATCTCCATCCATTGATTATATCAATTCTAAATCTAAAATTCATAATTTAATCACCTTGGATTCATCAAAATACAGTTCACTATTACAAAGAATTGAGTCATTACAATTTAAAATTAAAGAATCAGATTCACACCTGTCGATATTAACAGAAAATTTGAATACATTAAAAGTTGAAAAGTCTAATTTGGATGAAAAATTATCCAATCCTGATATCCAATATTTGACTGAAAAATCATCAATTTTACATTATTCTTTAATACCAGAATCTGAATATATTGAATTAACATCAAAATTAACAATTCTTGAAGCTCAATTAAATGAAAAGGAAGATGATTATAATTCATTATTAATTGTTAGACAAGAATTGCAATCAAATATATCTGATTTAGAAAACAAGGTTTCAACATTAACAAAATCATTTGATGACTTACAAAAATCTCATAATAATCCAGATTTATCATATATTAAATCAAAATCTTCATCCTTAAATATTTTTCCAATTCCAATTATTGATTTCAATAAATTAAATGATGATAATAAATATAATTTGAACAAAATTACAAAATTATCAGATCAAATCGAAAACTTAAACTCACTAAATTCAGAATTATCAAATAATTTATTATCTAAAGAATCTAAGCTGAGTGAAGTAACATCAAAATTAAATGATTTGCAAAAATCCAACGATGGATTATCAAACCAACTAGAAAATCCCGAAATTGATTATATCAAATCAAAGGCATCCATACATAAGTTAACTGCAATTCCGATGAGTGAACATGAATCTTTGAAAATCGAGATAAAATCCAAGAATGAACAATTAGAGAATGTAGATAAAATAAAACAAGAATTAAGTTCAAAACATAAAGAAATTGAAGAATTAACTAATTCAAAGAATGACTTGAATCATCAAATTGAACATCTTAATAATGATTTATTATCAAAAGAATTCAAATTGAAGGAATCACAATTACAAATTGAATCTCCAACGTTAGATTATATCAGAGAGAAATCATCAAATCATAAATTTATTCTTATTTCAAATGATGATCATACAAACCTCAACAAACAATTGCTTGAAAATTCTAATTTAATAAATGAAAAGGAGAGAGAATTGAAGTCAATCAATCAAATTAAATTAGATCTTGAACGTCAAGCTGAAATTCAAGGAACGAAAACCATTTCATTAGAATTACATGAAAATGTTCAAAATGATTTGAATGAAACAAAGAAAGATTTAGATTTGCATAAACAGCAACTCAATGAATTAAAGCAAGTTGAAGTTAAATTAATTGAAAAGGAAAACGAAATTTTCAAATTAGTGAAAAATACAGACGAGTTAGAATCCAAACTTGCACATTTAGATGAAGTTAAATTTGAATTGGATAATTTAAAACCAGTTAAAAATGAATTGATTGAAAAGCATAAAGAGTTAGAGATACTTAAGAATAACCAACTTGAAAAGGATGAAAAAATTAAGAGTTTACTAGTTAAAGAGAAAGAATTAGAGAATTTACTCAAAATCGTTGAATCTAAAGATAATGAATTGTCTGACCTTAAATCATCATTCAATCAACCCGATTTACCATATCTTGAAGAAAAATCTAAATCTATTGGATATATACCAATTTCATTGAATGACCATAATGCAAATAAATTATCACTAGAAGAATCCAAGAAAAAATCAATTGAATTAGAAAACCAAATTGTTGAATTATCTACTAAAAATAATCAACTATCGGACACTACTTCAAAATTAAAAGAAAATATTTCTGAATTGAATAAATTAAAAGAACAATTAGATTCTCCCGATTTTGAGTACATTAAAGAAAAATCAACAAATATTGGATATATTCCAATTCGTATTGATGATCATAATTTATTAAATGAAAAGTTAGACAATCTAAATATTGAAATTAGAGCATTAAAATCAAAATGCGATATTGTCGAAAACGAAAAGGTTCAACTCAATGAGAAGATTCAACATTTAGAATCATTACAAGCATTACCATCACTTGATTATATCAAATCCAAATCTACTTCTTTAGGTATAGTTCCAATTCCAATAACTGAACATAATTCATTAAAGTTAGAATTACAAAGAAAGGATCTTTTACTAAAGGAAAATAAAGAGAATTTGGTCAAACTTGATAACTTACAATCGGAATTTAAAAATAGCCAAAGTTTGTTAAGTCATAAAGAAATTGAACTTGATAAACACAAGGTTTTATTGGCTGATAAAGAGTTAGAAATTGATTCCCATAAGCAAGCATTAGAAGATAAAGAAGCTGAAGTTGCCTCTCATAAGAATTTATTAGCTGAAAAGGATGCAAAAATTGATACCACTGAACAACTATTGGCAAGTAAAGAATCAGAAATTGATACCCATAAAACATTACTAGTTGAAAAGGATTCAAAAATTAATGAGTTACACAAGTCAAACGAATCCCCAACTACTGAATATATCCATGAAAAGTCGAAAGGATTAGGTTTTATTCCAATTCCAATTGTTGAGCATACTGCACTAAAATCTGAATTACAAAGAAAAGATGAACTATATAAACAAAATCAACAACAATTGGATGAATTGGATTTATTAAAAGCTGAAATCGATGAAAAGAAAACACAATTATCGAATACTATTTCCAAGTTGGATGGGTTATCAAGATCATACGAAAACCCATCATTTGATTACTTGAAGGATAAACTAACTTCATTAAATTACGTTGTCACTTCCGATGCAGAATTTAAAGAAGCTGAAGCGTCAAAGGCTGATTCATTAGCATTATTAGATTCATTAAAGAGCAAGTTATCTTTGGTTGAAACACAATTAAATGAAAAGGATGAATGTTTAAATGACTTAGGTATTAAATTAAATGAGTCAAAGAAATTCCATGAAGACGAAATTTCCAAATTAAGGGAACAATTAGATATTAGTGAAAATAGGTTACATAAAGTTGCAAGTGAAAAAGGTCTTGCTGTCGTTTCTTCAGATGATTATCATAAAGGAATGAACATGCAAAAATCATCATCGATTGCAACTGTTACATCTGAAAATGTTGATGACTTATCATTCAAGCCAATTGAATCTATTATTTCAGTTATTGAAAATAATGGATACAATGTTCTAACATCCGATGAATATAATGAATTAAGATCAAAGGCAGATAATGCAGATTTAGATAATATGGCTAATATTACATATGAAATGGAAGATATTGAATCTGATATTGAATCCAAAAAACATATTTTGGAAGAAATTGAAGGTAAATCCAGACATTCAATTATTTCATCAAGTAGTTCTGTGCGTAGTTCTGTTATATCTGTTGAAAATGTTTTGACTCAAAAGGTTAATACGCTCAAGGATAAGATTGCAGATATTGAAACTTCATTGAGTGATTTGAATGAAAAAAGATTCAAGCTGCATAAACAGACCAACAGATTATCTGTTGCATCATCTGATATATCAGTTAATTTGTCAACTAAACTTTCTGATAAGTTGACAAAAGTTAATAATTTGATTGAAGTTAAAGAGATTGAATTAAAATCTCAACAAAATGCATTAGTTGCAGTTGAAGCTTATTTGGACAAATCCAAAGACATGGATCTCCCACCTGTTGTTTCATCTTCTGCCTCTGATGATGATGAGAATACCTTTAAATTAGAAGCAGAAATTAAACAGCTTCAAGCTAAATATGATGAAAAGAGGGAATCATTAGATTCTCTGAAGAAGGTTATTCTATCCAGTTCTGAACCTAGTTTACTTGCACAAAGATTATCGTTACTTGGATATGAAATTAGCAAGCCAAATGGCGAAATTATGGTTTTGAAAGAGATTGTTATTCATGGTTCCAGTTTATCCGTCCATTCATTGGTATCAAGTAATAAATTTGATTCTAAGTCAGGTGCTTATAATGTTGATGAACTGATTAAAGAAAAGGGTTATAGTTTATTACCTAATTCTGAGATTAGTATAATGAAAAATAGTATTCTTACCATTGATGATATTTCAACTGACGATTTGAAAGCTAGAATGAAAGAGCTGGGATTTGTAACTTTAAAGAATCAAGAAATGAAGCTATTAGTTGCAAAAAGTAAAGAACCTAAGTTACCTGAATCTTTCACCTTAGAACAACTACAACCATTCGCATCTAAATTGAATATGTCCTTATTATCAACCTCGGATATTATGCAATTGAAGAAACGTTCAGTCACGTCTCGTGAACTAGCAAATAAGGCAGCTGAATTGAATTTGGTTTTATTATCTCAAGATGAAGTTAATGCATTAAAGAAAAATGAACCGATAAGTAAAGAAAATTTTGTATCCAAGGGTAAAGAGTTTGATATTTTATGTATTCCATCATCCCAATTTATTGCAACAACAGTTTCAAGAACTGCTGATATTCCCAATGTTGTGGTTCTTCCAAACACTTATTATAAAGTTTTAACTAAAAGTCATGAATTATATAAAAAGCATAAAGCTGAAATTCAATCAAATGAACAAAGATCACAGTCCGTTTCTAGACATACAATCCCTGAAGATGGATCTTTTGAACTCGATAATTTGCAATCACAAAGCGTTCACGCTGATGGTATGCATTTACCAGGTAGAAATATTGATGTTATCTCGTTACATACGATTGATACAGTTATTTCAAACAAAAAGGAAATCATGGCAGCAATTACACAAACAATTATTGGTGAAACCTTATATAAGTATTATAGAAAGCTTGGACCATTTACCTCAATTTCAGATACAAGACATGCCAGATTTTTTTGGGTTCATCCATATAGTTTAACATTATATTGGTCGATGGTTAATCCAGTTATGGGTAATGCATCAAAATATGCAATTAAGGCCCTTTCAATTATTAGTGTTGAATCGGTCACGGATAATAACCCATTACCACCAGGATTATATTCTAAAAGTATTATAATTAGATCATATGATAAATCAATTAAAATTACATGTCCAACAAGACAAATTCATAATATTTGGTTTAATTCATTAAGGTATCTTTTAGACAAAACATCAGATAGTTGGGTTAATAATGATGATATCGAAAATCAATATGAACAAAATTTTTCCTTAGACAAGAAAACAGAAATCGAAAGAAGCCAAAGTTTTAGAAGAAGTTCAACTAGAAGATCACCAGCTCCCCTTGGATCACTTCGGGGATCGTTTAGATCATCTGGTTTTAGATAGATGAAATTTTATATCTATTAGATTTGCGTTTTATAATTTTATAGTTTATTTGGAATTAATTTCTGTCGATTACCAAAAATTTATTATTATTTATGTATTATTATTATTTGTTATTATTATTGTTATTGTTGATATTATTAAAAATAGGTTTGTGAACATAAAAATAGTCATGAATATAAAAAAAAACTGGAATAGAAAATAAAATAAAAAAATAATATGGATGAATGTACTAGGTATATAAGAATAGTTATAAAAGGAAGTACGAAATGTAAGTTGGGGAAATGTGGAGAAAATCGAAATGGTAAAATGATTCAAAGTATTTGATCATTATCATGATAATAATGTAATCATTATGGAGTGGTAGCATCTTTATTAAAGAACGGATTGAGTACTCTGACTGTTAAACATGGTAATGACATGCCAATTTCAGAACGTAATAAAATTGGAACTTTATCTAATGGTTTAATCTCTTGAATATTATTTGAGCCTTCAACTGAAGTATGTAATAAACTTAAATATGGAGTTAAAAAGTTATCAGTTTCATTTTTAGGCAATAAAATATCAACTTTAGGAGGTCTTAGCTTTAATTTTGCTAATTTTTTAAACATTTCATCACTTAACAGACTTGAATTTGAATTAACTGATTCATCTTGAATTTTTGCAGCATCAGATGCAGATACTCTAAATTTATTTTTGATTGAGCTTCTATATGATAATGGTTCATTTTCGTCAGCCGGAATGTAAGTGGAGGTATCAATTTTTGGATTCCAAAATATTTTCAAAACCTTACTTGGTTTATCAAATTCTGCTTTTGTTAATGGTAGTTGATCTCCATGAACTCTCTTCTCGATACCAAATTCAGGTAAATAAACATCGAATGCTGATTCATAAACTTGTAAAACAATCCCCGTGCATAAAACTTGACCAGTTTTACTACTCATATCATTAATTGTTTGACATAATAATAGATGTATTGCTTGTTCTTGAGTTGCATCTGCACAATCTTTCTTAAAATTACAATAGTCACTTATGACCTTTAGAGATTCAACGTCTTCATTATATGATTTAACAGAATTATTAATGATATGTTTCAATTGTCTATGAACAATTATATCCGCATATCTTCTTAATGGTGCATTAAAATGGGTATATGTTGGCAAGTTAAAAAGATAATGACCTAATTCTTGATCAGTTTTACCAGAAACAACATATTTTCCTCTTCCCATACATTTAACCAAAATTGTTTCGACTGCTTCTCTTTTAATTGGATCTTCAATACTTAAAATTGAATTTTGGAAACTACCTGCACTGCTTGTATCTAATGTAACACCAAGTTCGCTGATTTTACTTTGATAATACTCAAATTTATTTAAAGTTGGAATTGGAAATTTTCTTAAAAATGCACGATCTCCTAAAGCAGAATGGATTTTCTGTGCAACCGCTGCATTAACTGTATGGAAAATTTCATCAAGAATGGATGTTGAACGAATATTATCATAGATATCTAAAGATAATTTAACTCTACCATCATCCAATTGATCTAATAATGGTAACATCGATGTTGAATTCAAGTTTTGATTATTTAAACGCTTTTTCTTCAATCTTGAAGCAATTAAAGATAATGATGCAAAATAACTAGTTATTGCATTTGCATTTTCTGGTGGAGGAGTGTCCAATTTACTCAAAATTTTATCAATGTCATCATAATCAACTCTAGTTGTCGGTTTAATTGCCGTTTCTCCCATCCAAACATTTTCAATTTCAAAAGTTAGTGAATCAATTTCAAAGACAATTGATATTGCAGGTGATTTGGAATCTTCATTGAATGAAATCAAATGATTAATATTATCAGGGAAAAGATTGACTGATTTTTGAGGTAAAAATACACCATGTGATCTCTTTTTTGCCCTTTTATCCAGATTAGAGTCATTGGTAATATATTCACTGACATCAATGATGTGGACACCTAATTCAATTTTATTGTTAGCAATACCCTTTACATGAAAAGCATGATCTGAAAACAGGCCATTCTGGGAGCATGCAATAATATAATCATCATTGTATTCCTTTCTTTGACTTTTTGATAAAATATAATCAGTTGTTGGGAAATCAATCATATATTTTTCTTGGCCATCAATATATTCATCACACATAAAATTATTATCCCTCAAAATAGATTCGACTTCAACAGATTTATCATCAATTGGACCTAATCTTGAGACCAGTGTACCAAATGGGTGTAATGAGGTGATTGGCCATCTTTTAATTGAAGCAATAAATGTTTGATTAGCGTATTTTTCATGATTCTCAATAAAATCTTTTGGTGCTTGTTCAGTTGGGATCGCAATTAATGGTACCTTTTTATCAATTGGTTTAAACCAGACAATTTTTGGTTTTGGACGGTCATTATTATGATGGTTATTATTACTTGAGTTGTTGGTATCTTTGTCTTTCTTTGCAGCTTGTGACGGTCTTAATAATCCAAGAGTACCCGAAAATAATTGACCAGGGATACGATCAATAACAGCAACAACATGTCCGGCATATAAAGGCTTTGCATCATCACTAATTTCTTCTTCTTCAACTAGTAATAAAGATTGGCCTTCAACCTCAACATCATCATTTTTCTTTTGGATTGGTCTTTGTTTTAAAGAGTTTTTTCTATTCAAATTATTTGGATTTGATAAAATATTTGACTGATCATTATTGGAAGTTGATGAAGTACTCGCATCGTTATGAACATCATCATTTAAGTCACTATTTGGCCTTGTGTCTTTTCTTCTCTTTTTTTCTTCTTTTTCACGTTTTGAAGTCCAAACTTCATCAACAACTAATAATTCAACTGCAACTATATCACCTTCTAGGGCTCTATTACGATCTTTTGAACCACAAATGAAGATATCAGCATCTAATAAACCATCAGTTGAGACATAAGCATCAGATCTATTTTTTTTATTAACTCTTAAAACACCGGTAACTAACTTTCCTTCATTAATCAATTCAGGCAACGCATTTTGAGGTAAATATGGAGCAAATAAGGATTTCCTTTGATTTTGGTTATTAAATTGTGAAATTGAAGAAATGGAACCACCGTAAGAATTTCTTGAACGATGGCCAGGTAAAAAATTTGGAGACTCAAAGGATGCTGAATTTGAAGGATTATGTAAAGCTACTGAAGTTGAGACAGGTTTTCTCCAATTTGAACTTAAATCGGAACCTGTACTTCTATGACCAGAAACAGGAGATTGGTTTCTCTCAGAAAATGCAGGTTGTGGAGGTTGTAGGGTGTTTGATGAATCCTTTGGAGGAAATTGAAAAGTCCTTTGAGGTGACCTATCAGATACACTCGATCTGTCTCTTGAATGAAATCTGTTTTCAGGTTTTGTAAAAAGTTCAGAAGATTCATTCAAGTCCGGTGATCCAGGAAAAGTAAAAACTGGTGGATGCAAAGATGGTTGAAGGTCGGGTTGGTTTTCATTAATCTGATTAGAAGAAGTCGAAACTGACAGTTTTGAAGGAGAACTATATCTTTGAGCATGAGCTTCGGCGGCAGCCTTTTTAGCCTCTGCTAAACCCAAAGAGTGCCTTCTTGTATGGCCTAAAGCTTGAGGTCTTGCATCAGTCTTAGAAAAAGGAATACTACCAACGGATGTGATGGAAGACTGAGATCTTTTATGATTTCTATAATTGGTTGAATAACGTGAATTATCTTGATCTTGCTGCTGAAAAGAATTACTTGAGGAAGATCTTCTATGATGAGAACTTCTATTTCCTGAACTTGAAGATTGAAAGGCATTTTGATAATTTGAGTTTGATTGATTAATCTGTTGTTGTTGTTGTTGCTGCTGTAAAATTTGTTGTTGTTGAGCCTGAACAATTTCTAATTGACGTTGTAAATTAAGTTGTTCCACTGAATTAAAAAAAAGAAAAAAAATTAAAAAATGTTAGTATTTCAAGTTAAACGATATGGCATAAAGAAGTAAGTTATATTATGTAATACATACGCATCAAAGTCGTTAGTTCAGAAGGGGATCTTCTATGAGCAACATGAATAATCTTTGGTTTATTACCAGAAGTTTGAACCGTAGTTTGTTGATTGAAATGCTCCTGTGAATTTTGATTATGGTCTTGACTATAATTATCCATGATGTTTGGCTATTAAATGAGTATGATTGTTAACTATGGATATAAGAGTACGATTATAAATATGAAAGAATTGAAGTAAACACTAAACAATTTGTTGTTATTATCGTTGTACTTGTTTTTTTGTTTTTTTTTGTTATTCTCTATTTAGGAAATAAAGTTATTTTGGTAATTTATCAATTGTAAATTAATTGGAATATCAGATATATGAAAGTAAATTAATATTTTTGCACTACAGATAGATGGATAGTAAATGAATAAGTAGATATTAAAAAAGAATAATAATATATTTCTGTCTGTAGGTTGATTGTTTCGAAAAGATGGTAAAATATTAAATTGGAAATGTATTGATAAAAATAGAAACGGAATCGAGATGGCTTCAAGGAAGGGATGGTTCGGAGAAGAGCTGGGATAACTTTACGCCAGAAACTTAAAAAGAAAAGTCTCCAATCAGTAAACTATGAAGGGAGTGTGAGGCGGTAAAGTGTAAAGTGTGCAGCTGCAATGGCTGTGTGTTGTTTGCAGAAGAAAGAACAGGGGTGCTTAGCAGAGAATATAAAAAAGATGGAGGCAAATTGAACAATTGAAGGCGAAGAATAAAAAACGAAAAATGCAAAAAATGCAAAACGAAAAACGAAGTGAAAAGTGAGAAAAATCGGCGTCGGCCGTCGCTGCTGAAAAAACTGTTCACGCATCGTAGTGAGAGACTTGTGCACTTCTTTGTTGAGACTGTTCTGGAAACAGGTGTGTGCAAGAGCCAACAGGACCCTCTCTGTCCCATTTCTGTCCAGCCACCCATCTTACAGACGGTATGTTTTACTACTTTTTGTGAAATCGCCGCTTTTAGTCAGGCAATTTCCACAATAATCAACCCGTTCTTCGTTTTTTTAACATCTGGTTCAAAATGATTGTCACTTTTCGAATTTCAGGTGTGCAAATTTTTCATATTTTTCATCTTTGATCTATCAGGAAATTATAACGATAACGTTGATACACCTTTTTTTTCACTAATATCAAGTGACATACTAACATATCTGCAATTGTATACAGTCAACATAATCTATTTTTGAATATATATATATATATATATATATTTATTTATGTTTATAAATTGACAATATTTTTAGTATATTTCATAACATCAATTTATCCATTCACAGTTAAACCTTAAAATGACATCAACTTCAACAATTACTGTCAAAAAAGAAGATGATGAAAACATAAAAATTGAGAGTAGAGATAACGATAACAATACTTTTGGTGTAGAAATAAAACTTGAGCGAGATCATATACAATATCCAAATAATGATCAAGAAAAGGCTCCAACTACTCAATTACTAATAAAATTCAACTATACACAAATGACAATTGATTTGGATGAGGTTAATCCAATTACATCAAATACACCCGATTATGATAAATTATTTAACACAGAAACAATGTATCACTATTGTAATTTATTGCTTGACAAATATAGTCCAACTAAAGTAAATTTTGCATTATTTAGAGATTCGAACGATTATGGACCACACCATTTGAAAAAAGATACTGATGTTTTCTTTCATCCTTTTGCATGGGAAAAAAAATGGCATTTAGCAATTGGATTTACCAAATATGAAAAAATCTTATTAGTTAACTGTTCTGATTTGCTATCAAAAGACAAAGTTCCATATCACGATTATTCTTTTCCCTTAAAAGCTTCATTAGTGTTAAAAAATTTTATCAGGTTTTTTAATCAAAAAGTATCAAAATATTCCTTGAAATATCCAAGGATTTTTACTGACCTGTATGAACCAAGCACAGACTTCAATGCTATCAATCTATTAATAGTTATCTTCAGTTTTTGTGCCGATCCTACTTCACTTACAAGGAGTTTTTGTGATCCTTCATTTTCTCCAAGAAAATTTGATATCACGGATATGTACCCGATTATTCAGCTTTTAGATTTGGAATTCAGACATCAATATGCAACAGAGTTAGACCTTAAACATAAAATTAGAGATGATATTTTGAAAGAACTAAAATTAAAGGAAGAAAAATTAGAGCAAGAGAAGGTAAGGGAAAAGAACTTACAGGAAGAGAAACTAAAGGAAGAAAAGTTGAAAGAAGAAAAACGAAAAGCAGAATTGTCTGAAAGAGAGAAAAGCAGGCAAGCTTCACAGCAACAGGGAATTGGAAGAATAAAACAGGAAGAAGAGGATTCAATGCAAAAAATTGGATTTCAACAGAAAGGAAAAGTATTTACAGAAAGGATGAATGCATTTGAAAAACGTAAGGCAGCTTTCAGTATTGGAAGTAATAATGACATTAATGATAAAGAGCAAATTTCAAAGCGTTTAAAGCATTCATTAAGACCAAATGGTTCAATATATGCACCACTTGAAATAAATGAATTAGAAGAAGACAATACTGAAGATAATGATGATAGCGATGATGATAGCGATGATGATAACGATGACAGTGATGAACCACAAGATGACATAAAAGGTGGCTATGGACGGGAGATCAAAATTAAGAAAGAGCCAACTAATTCAAATGTTGAAATCAAGATTGAAAATGTAAAACTTAAGGAAGAAATACTTAAAAGAGAACACGTAATTAAAGAGCAGCAAATTGAAATTTCCAAAAAAGAACATATTATAAAACTTGAAAGTATATTTCAGCAAAAATTTGGACTGGAGTTTGAAAAGCATATTAAAAGTTTAACATTATTTGCAGATAATAATAAACTAAATTTAATGTATGAATTTATTAAAAAAGTAAGTTATAATTCACTAACCAATCCAGAATTATTTGCATCGGAATCACATAAATTAACGAAACCACCTTTTGAAATACGAGATTGTTTACTGGTTAACTATAAAAGAAGAATGAAACAAGAGTTTGATGAGGAAAAGTTTGACAAAATGCTACAAATTGATTATAAAAATCAAATCATCCCCTTAATTTTTGAAAATGGAAGCATCTTTTTAATTAATATTAAAACAAATGATGATTTTAACTGTATTGTTAAATTGGTTTGTATTTCCAATAGAACAAATAGATCAGAAAGAGAAATTATGAAAAATTATGCATTTAGACGATTAATCGAAATGTACGTTTCAAAATTTAACAGACTAGTTATTAAAATTAGATGTTCAATAAATCATGTTGATTCAACATCATTTTATAAAATTGCAATTCAATCAGTTTACTCATTACATCATATATTATGGAAAAATAAATTTGATTTAACATTTAAAGTAAAAATGGATTCATTGGAGAATTATATTATTTTTTACGAAAATATTATGAAGGCGACAAAAGAAAACGATATGTTCAAAGCTGAATTGAATTATAAAAGATTGGTAAAACACGTTTTAACCAGAGTTTCATCAAGTGATGAATGGCATCCACAATTGGTTGTATAGAATAACAGTCATTAAAAGAATGGATTTTTTCTAATATAAATAAAAATTTTATAGAATTATAAATACTAATAAAATAAAAATCAAATAAGTACGATACGTAATAAATAAATATGGAATATAATGCAATACAATGGATGAATCTATTTGATGAGAACATCTGCACCACCTGTTAAAACATCTTCAATTTCAACTTCATAAAGTGGTGTGTATCTAAATCTTTTTGATAATGTATTTCTAGATTGGAAAGCAGCGGCATGTCCAGTAATTGGAGCAGAAGCAACTGCTGGAGAACCAGGCATTAAACCTGCAGGTGCACAAGGATGTGAAGTGACTGGGGTGTGAACTATATTAAAAGAAAACGTACTAAAACGATTTAAAGTTAGTATTCAATTTGAAGTAATTGTCAACAGAAATATAAAATAAAAATCATACATACCCACTGGATGTGGACCACCAACAAACTTGATCATACGGACATGTTCTAACAATCTCAAACTGGCCTTCATTGTGTGTGTGACTGGATAATGAACAAATAAATGCAGGTATGGTTTCAGATCTCCATACAAATTCATGTTCCAAAGCAACAAAAGCGCAAAACCGACCTCGACTCCGTGGAAAATTACGTAATCTGCGTCGACCGACGCGTTTTGCATTTTCTCAATTTGTCTTCTTGAATCAACCTTTCAATCTTTCCTGGATTTAATCAGATTTTGCCCTCATGAATAAATGTATCGATTCTAATTTTTAGATACAATCAATTAATAAAACCTAATCAATTCAATTTTAATATAACAATCCAATCATGAATCACGATCCATTTCATTGGGGTAGACCATCAGATAAAACTTATGGATCTTATAATTATCAAATTTCACAAGCTTCTAATGTTAATAACAATAATATACAACATAGAAATGAATTTCCAAAAATGCATACACAACAGCCAATGATTACAGGTACATCAGTAATTGCCATCAAATATAATGATGGTATCATCATGGCTGCAGATAATATGGGTTCATATGGTTCATTGATGAAATTGGATGATTTACAAAGAATAATAAAAGTTGGATCAAATTCAGTAGTTGGTATTTCTGGTGATATTAGTGATTTCCAATATTTAGAAAGACTGTTAGATGATTTTCAAATTGAAGATTCTTATGATATGGAAGACACTGATAGTTTGAAGGCAAACCATTTATCTGAATATTTAACTAGAGTTATGTATAATAGAAGGTCAAAGATGAATCCATTATGGAATGCAATTATAGTTGCTGGATTTGATGAAAATGATGAATTGGTTTTAAAACATGTTGATTTATTAGGTGTTTCCTATTCTTCAACTACTTTAGCAACTGGTTTTGGTAATCATTTGGCAATTCCATTATTAAGAAAGAAAGTGGATTCAGAAGAAGATGTTGCTAAACTTTCAAAGGAAGAGGCAATTCAAACTGTTAAAGATTGTATGAAAATTTTATTTTATAGAGATGCTAGATCCTGGAATAAATATTCTCTTTGTATTATAGAGAAATCAACAAAATCAATTGAAATCCAAAAAGATGTTGAAGTTGAAAATATGAAATGGGATTTTGCTCAACATATTACAGGTTATGGTATTCCACAAGTTTAATAAAATTTTGTAATTTTTTGTTGTTAAATAACTAAAGAACGTAAGAAAATTTTTGGTAAGAATATTGATTTAATATATTAATAACACCCGATAAAATCTATAACTAAAAACACTAGTATTTGCACATAAGGAATACTAAAAAACAAGCAAATTAAAAAAAAGCATAAAAGAAAACACAAGAAAAAATGATGATGATGATGAGGCCGATGATGATGATGAGAATGCGTTTATAAAATATAGGAGATTCCAGGTAGAGCAATTGTAAAATTAATTTGAAGATTATGAACTAAATTTAATTCATTCAAAGAGTTTAAAATAAGCTTTCTTGGATTAATATCATCTAAAGTTTCTTTGACATGAATAATAATTACATTTAAACCAAATAATGGTTGACTTTCAAAGTTTTTGTAAACTTCGTTATCGTAACATAAATTTTTCTCATATATGATAGAATTTTTCAAATCAATACATAATTTCCTCAATGCTAAAAATTCATTAATTAAATGGGATGGAATCATATGACCAAATAATGGAGACTTAATATCAGGTGTTGAGCATTCGATTATAACTGCATTTAATTTGTTTTCCATAATTAAAGGTGATACAAAACTCCAAATTTTGAAATTATAGTTTGATTTGGATTCAATATCCGATTCAACATCCCCAAACATTAACATATAATAATCATTTTTCAAATCATTGATTAAAAATGCAGTACTTAAATATCGTGAGTCATCCAGTAAATGCAAACCATGTGATAATTCAAAGGGTGTTATTCCATATCTTTTAGAAATACTGTAATAAGGTTTGGTTGGGATCAAATTATTCAACTTGATTTTATTCATACTAACGAAATCTGGCCAAACAGAACCATTAAATAAATTATTCTTAATTGAATTTGTTGTGTATTCCAAACCGTAAATATTTGTTTCCATTTTAAATGCTGGAGAATTTATAACCAGGCTTGTAACGTGGTCTAAATGTGGATGAGTTATTAGATAACCATTGATTGCGTTTAATAACTTATCCGTTAATTGATAATCTGTTAGACCATTAAGGTTGCCTTTGTTATGTAGTTCATTAAATGGTAGTTTGATCTGCATATTATTCAAATTTATAAAACGTTTCAAGGATTGATGAATTGATTCTGCATCAGTTAAATAATTTGGATACAAATCAATCAAAAATGAAGAGTTGGGATTATTAAGGATATCACTACTTTTATTATTAATTATTCTAAAAATTGAAGTGAGTCCAGTACCTGCATCAATTGCTAATAAATCATCACTTTTCTCATCATCTTTCAAATTAATGTAATCTATGGGGCTTATGTCCGTTGGTTTTAACAAAAATGAACAAGTTTTGCCAGATATTGGTCCACCTGAACAACCAAGTACAATCAATTCAAAATGTGATTTGTTGGAGGGCATAATAAGCAGTATACGGATGTGCAAAAGTGAAAAAAAACAATGGAAAGGAGGGGAATATTGAACAGAAAAACCTCTAACCCAGCTCTATAATCAAAAAGAAGAAAAGTGGGGAGCCCAAGATTTTTATCTATTTTTTTTTTTTCTTCTCTGTAGAAATAAAGTTTGAGAATGTGAATAGGGTACTATTTTTCTAGATTTTTAGTATTTTTGAGGGGGGTTTCGTTGTTTGCAAACAAGTTTCGGATAGGTTTTGGGAACAAACCTGCAGAGCAGTTGTCTTGACTATGAGTCGGTGTGTTTTGCCACGTATTAGAAGAAACAGAACCTGTACCAGAGAGAAGAGACGTGGAACCAGCAGCCGCTTGAAAAACCAGCTATGCCACATAACCGGCCAGAAATTCTTCCATGCGGCAAACTCATGTGTGGAACTATGCAGACTCTGCTAAACTCAACAGACGGGCGAGAGGGCGATAAGATGATTACAGATAGGGCAAATGGAGTGACGGTGATGGGAGGTCGGCAGTTGCATCTTCCCAAGCTGGGTGTCTACTGTGTCTTCTAGCATTTCACCGTTTACTGGCTCTCAAAGACGATACGAAAACACAGGCTGTTAGTTATGCAGAATCCAACCGGTTTTGGGATTTGCGGTTTCGCATATTTTTCATTTTTTCCAGTTTCGCTGTTTAACAACAATCGACAGCTTTTCAACTACACACAGATCACTTATCAGCTGGAGTGTGAAAATTTTGGAACAGGGAGTAAATCTTGAAAAAGAATCCCCCTCAATTCACTTCCTATTCATGTTGGAAGTCGACGCCGAGAGAGTAGGTACTACAAAGGTAACAATGAAACGATCCAAATTAGGCTGTATAAGTTGTAAAAAGAGAAAGAAAAAATGTGATGAAATCAAACCAATTTGTACAGGTTGTCTGAATAGAAATATAATTTGTGAGTACAAGGTCAAAAATAATGATGCGTATTTTCATCATAAGAATCAAAAAAATAAAAATAGATTTCAAAATGGTACATTTGATGTAAATAGTAACAATAACAATAACGATTCGACTTCTCCTATTCATGATAGTTATTCTCAATATTTGGAATCTAATAAAATTAAAACAATTTCAAGTTTAAGAGATCTTGTTGGCGACACAGTTATGAGAATATTAGAAAACAATTATTCAAATCTAAGTAGTTTGTTTGATAATTCAAATAATAAAAATAATGGTAAAACACTTGATTCCATTTCTCTAGATACCTCTGATATAAATACTGATTTAACTTCAATTGACGATTTGTTTCCAATGGATTCTAATTTTCTTAACATTATTTTTGAAGACCAACCTGAATTTATAACTTTTTTCACCAATCCGAAAAAATCATTATTATCATCATCACCAGCCACTTCTTCATCTTCATCTTCCTTCTCTCCAATTCCAAGATCTTTGGAAATTAAACTACCTGTCGCCTTAACAAAAGATGAATTATCATACTTTGAATTTTATTGTCGAAATGTATTACCAACTTTATCCATTTTACCACAAGAATTTAATTATTACTCAAAAATTTATATACCAATTGCATTTAAAGAAGTATCCGTTTTGTACACATTAGTCGGTTGGGGCTGTAGAATGAGGAAAAATTTGAATTTGAACTTTCAGATTGAAAATAAAGAAGCTGATCAGTATGTTACCGAAGTTAATGAATTGATTTTAAAAAATGAAATTAATTTAGATCGTGAAAAATTCATAACAAATTTTGTTTGTTATATGTTATTAGTTTGTATGGAAATTTCTTTTGGTGATACTTCAAAATGGTCACATTATTTTACATGTTGTTTTAATATGATCAATAGAATGCCTGGTAATTTTAGATACCTATTGTCTGCTTGTTCAATCGAGGGCAACCTATTGGCCGAAAATTTTGCTTATTTTGACGTTTTGGCTTCACAATCAAATGAAAATGGTACTTTCTATCCAATGTCTGATTATCATGAATTATTTTCCCAAAATAATACAACAAAAATTGTTCATGATCCATTACAAGGTTGTATTAGACCTTTAATTTTATTAATTGGTGAAATTGTTAGTATGTTAGTTGAGTTTAGTTCTTTACAAATTAGCTTAGATTTACCTGAATGTGATAAGTTTGAGATTATCAGTAATCTAATGAAAAAATCAGATTCACTTGACAAATCAATTAGATTCTCCAAACCTGATTTATCGTCGTTACAATATGTGAACAGTTCACAAGAATTAGAATCACATTTAACATTATTTGAAGTTTACCAAATTTCTTCCCAAGTTTACTTAAAACAGGTTATCAGGAAACTACCTCCTGTTGTTCCAGAAATTCAAGTTTTAGCGTATAATCTAAAGGAAGACTTGAAAATTTTAGTTAAATCAGAAACTTTGAAACATAGTTTGGCATTTCCAATGTTATTATTGGGTATAACTTCAACTTCAAACGATGACAGAAAAGAAGTTCATAGAATGTTTAAAAGTTTAATTCAAACATGTGGTTATTTAAGTAGTTATCAAAAACTCTTGATTGTAATTCAAAAAATTTGGGATATCAATGATAATGGTTCATTGTATGTTGATTGGTTTATGGTAACAAAACAGTTAGGATGGAGGTTAAATTTAGGTAGATGATTGTTTATATCTGTTTTTTTTATTTTTACCTTTATATTTAAACTTTTTTTTACTTTATTTTGTGTACATTATTTTTATTTTTGATTTATTGTAGTATATTAATTGAGCAGTGATTTATATCAAAATCATATCAACTAACTAAATCCAGTCTTAAGTATCGCAACTATAAAAATTTATGAAAGTCTGTTGATCTGCTTTAAAGAGCTAATTTTTTGGCAAACAAGATAAAACAAATGTTTAGACCCAAAAAAAAAAGAGTGACAAAGTACAATTTTACACACCTCAATTTGTAAAATTGATCAGGTCGGAGATATTTGAAAGCTTAAAACATGAAGTTTTAGTTTGCCTTCTCCACCGAGTTTTTTTGATTTGAGAGATATAATTAAAATTAACGTTAAATTGGTTGTCCTTTCTAATTCCAGTAACCAGTCATTAACAACCTTGTTTTTTTTTGGTAGCATCGACTTTGACTGTTTCAGTAAGATGTAAATAATTAGTTTATAAAATTTGAAAATTAATTTTAGCCATCCTTACACGATCAGTAACATCCATGTCCTTTTTACAATAGTTTAAGATAACTTTTTGTGATTCAACACGTATTCTAACATAATCGAAGTGTTTTCTAGACGAGTTGAGGTATTAAAGCCTTATGTTTTGTTTACCCTTTAACAATGCCCAAAGCCCAGATATGGAAAAAATATACATAAAATATTATGATTCGATTAGGTTTCGATTAAAATAGTATAAAAGATAAAACAAAGCTGATAAGAAGTAACAAAGATATTTAAGATTAAAAATGTCCAGTCTTTTCAATAGATGAATTTTGAATGACTTCTTCAATTTTTTCAACGTTTTCGTTTGAAATGTTATCTAATTCACCTCCAACGGTATCATCTAAATCAGGTCTTCTGCCAGTTTCAAAATCCATTTCTGAGGCTTTGTATAACCATCCCTTGAAGAATGTTCTATGGTAATAATAGTCATATGCAAACCAAATAATGAAAAATAAAGGTAACATAATATAACCATCAATAAAAGTTTTATAATCAAATGGAACAAAACATGACCAACTTTGGACTAATGTTAGCACAATACCAATTATAATTGCAACATAATTAATCCATGGGAAAAACCATGCTTTATATGGTAATGCATCCAAGGAATTTCCTTGTGCAATCCAACCTTGTCTGAATCTTAAATGTGTAATTGAAATTGAAGTCCAAACCATGAATGCAGCAACACCAGTAACTGAAACAATATAACTATAAGCAACTGATGATCCTGATGAGTAAGACAAAATAGATAAAAAGCCAAAGGTGTGAGAAAAGTGAATTGCAACATATGGAACACCTCTCTTAGTAACTTTAGTAAAAATTTTTGGACCGAACCCAGCCTTTGACCATGTAAACAATGCTCTTGATGCAAAGTAAACTGCAGAATTAATGGATGAAAAACAAGTGATCCAAACAATGGTTGTAACAAAATACTTGGATCCTGGCCAGCCAGCTTCAGTAATTGCAATAGTCATTGGAGATCTCATAATTTTATCTGCACCGTTTAATAATGGATCATTGTATGGAACTGTAATACCGTAGAAAATTGATAAACCAAAATAAACAAAAAAGACTCTAAAAAGGGTACTTCTGACAGCTGTTGGAATAGCCTTTCTTGGGTTTCTTGCTTCAGCGGCAATAATAGAAACACCTTCGATACCAGAATAGAAAACACCGGCATAAACAAATGAATTGGCAATACCTTTAAACCCTGATTTCAATGGGAAGTTACCAAAAGGGTTATCTGGTTTATGGCCTGGAATACCACCTGCAGCATAAATAATTGCAAAAAGATAAAAACCAGAAAGAAATGCTAATTTAAGGAAGCCAAGAAAATATTCGGCTTCACCCCACCATGAAACATTAAGACATTGGAAAATTGTAAACACAAACCAGAAAATGAGGTACCAACCATAAGTTGGAACAGTTGCTGAATATATTTGCAACGCCGAAGTCAATGATGTGTATTCTGCAATAATATTTGTGATCCAAATAATAACGTAAAAAATTGCAACCGTTGCACCAAATCCTTTAGAAACATATTTTGATGATAAAATTGCAAAATTTTGGTCATAAGCCGCATTCATTTCACCAATAGAATTCATCATCGAAAGAACCAAAATACCAACAATTGCAAATCCAACAAGTAAACCAACCGGACCACCTGACCTAAGGGCACTACCCATACCAATGAAAACACCAGGACCGATCAAACCACAAAGTGCGATAAGGTTAATCATTCTATTTTGAAGTCCAGCTTTCAAACCATTCTCTAGAATTTCATCACCTTTATCATTTTCATGATAAGCATGTGATAACTGTGCTTCTAAGGTTATATTAGATTGTTCCGTTGAAAGCATTTTGATATTTATTAAAAATTTGTATAGAAAATTTTAATATTTTTGAATAATAATGTTGAAACTTCAAAGGTTTTTTGTCTACACTAAACACGGACAAGAAAATTAAATAATCTAATTGTATTAATATCTGTTTCCTGTAGTAATCACATAAAGGAAACTGAGGGTCTTATAAAGACGTCTTGCATCATGCTTAAAAAGGGAACATATTTAATAGATAACATGACCCGTTGATATAAAATTTCAATGCAATTCAGCAAGCGACGTTTTGATCCGACAATTCTCGCATAGCTTTGCGTGATTGCCAAAAAGGGAAACCTTCACTTATCCGCGTCTCCAAGCGCTGTTTGAAGGATGCAAAATGCGCTTAGGCAACTCAATTGGGGGAGGTAGTTGATTTGACGTGTTACTCAACTTTTCCCTTATAACAAAGCGTTTATCTTCTATTAAAAGTTTGACACAATGCAGGCCTGCATTACTGAAATACTTTTTTGTTTGGTTGAAAATTAAATATGACTGTTTCTGAAATTGACGAACGTTTCGATAAACTTACTAAAAGTTTTCCGATCATTGACACACATAACGATTTCCCTTATAACTTAAGAGTGCAATTGCACAATGAATTCATCACAACACCCGAGTTCAACTTTGATTCTCTTTTAACGTCGCATACCGATCTAGTCAAAATGAGACAAGGTAAAATTGGAGTTCAGTTTTTCAGTTGTTGGATTGAATGTAAAAATGATGATATGTACTACCAAAACTTCAATCAACCAAATAATATTGTCAGAGATACCCTTGAACAAATTGATGTCGTAAAAAGATTAGTTGACGAATATTCCCACAGTTTCAAATTTGTTCACACTGCTGATGAAGCACTACAAAGTTTTCGTGATAGTGATGCTAAGAAGATTTCGATTACCTTAGGTGTTGAAGGTTTACATCAAGTTGATCTTTCATTGGCAATTGTGAGACAATATTATTCTCTTGGTGTTAGGTACATCACATTAACTCATAATTGTGACAATCCTTTTGCAACAGCAGCCTCTTCGGTTTCCGGTGGATTGCCCGATAAGGGATTGACTGAATATGGTAAAGATTGTGTTAAAGAAATGAATAGATTGGGTATGATGGTTGATTTGAGTCATGTCTCATATCAAACAATGCTTGATGTTTTGGAGGTTACAAAAGCACCAGTTATCTTTTCTCATTCTTCAGTGTATTCAATTACAAAACATGAAAGAAATGTTAGAGATGACGTTTTGAAACTTATCAAAAAGAATGGAGGTGTTGTTTGTATTAACTTTTTACCATTGTTTTTGAAAAAAGAAGGTCAGGATGATGATGATGTTGCAATTGAAGATGCGGTTGCACATATTAAACATATAGTTGATTTAATTGGTTGGGATCATGTTGGTTTTGGTTCTGATTTTGACGGCATACCTAAAGGCCCAAAAGGTTTGGAAGATGTCTCTAAATATCCCGACCTTGTAAAAAATGTTTGGGCTGAGACAAACGCAACTGAAGCGCAAATAGTTAAGATGATGGGATTGAACGTTTTAAGAGTTTGGAAAGAATGTGAAGTTGTCTCTGAACAATTGAAAAAGAAAGTAAAACCAGTTGAATCACATTGGGACCAAAGAGAATGGATTTTTTATGAATACTGTAAAGAATTTCCTGAGCTTTTCCCTGGTGCATATCAACTTAAAAAAAATCAGTTTAAAGATACCCAGAAATTGGTATGATATACTTGAACTTTGTATATGGGCTTTATAAATCTTAAAATAAAATTGTTGAATTTAAAAACTGTACAAAACCATATTAACTACTTTTCAATACGAATGCTTCTTTGAAGCAATTCATTAAAACTTTTCATTATAACCTAAATCAACCGTTCGTTAACTCTCGTCGATAAAGTACTTAATAGAACTTGTCCCATGCAACTTCACTTTGAAGACACCCGCGGCGGCTAAAGGTGAACGGCGCATCGGGAAATCCAGCTCTGACAAAGTAAATCCTTCTACTGTTGTTCTTCTCCAATTCTTTTGAACTATATTTGCCTATTATTATGTTTCCTTTTTCTTATTTTTCTTTTAATCACAAAGCCTTTCAATTGAATTATGCCTGAAGCTGTAGTTCTTGGTGCTGGTATTGTTGGTTTATATACCACTTACTGTTTAATTAATGAAGCCAATATTCCAGCAAATAAAATAAGTGTTATTGCAAAATACTTACCAGGTGATCAATCTACTTTATATACATCACCTTGGGCTGGTGGTAATTTTTCATGTATTTCACCTAACGATGCAGCAACTTTATCTTATGATAAATTTACTTATACTCATTTAGGTGAAATTCAAAAGAAATTAGGCGGTCCAACTTGTGGTTTAGATATGAAACCAAGTACTGAGTTTTGGGACGAATATCCGGGTCATGAAAAAATTAATTCTTTAAAAACTTATTTGAAAGATTTCAAAGTTATTGAAAAGAACAAATTACCATTAGGCACTGAATTTGGTATCACATTTACCACTTATGATTTTAACTGTCCATTTTTTCTTGCTAACTTCAAGAAATATTTTGAAACTCTTGGTGTCACATTTATTAGAAAAGAATTAACTCATATTTCTCAAGCTTATAAATCTGATACTAAGGTTGTATTTAATTGTACTGGTTTAGGGGCATTCTCTCTTTCCGGTGTTAAAGATTCTAAGGTGTATCCAACTAGAGGACAAGTTGTTGTTGTAAAGGCTCCACACATTCAAGAAAACAGAATGAGATGGGGTTCGGATTATGCTACTTACATTATTCCAAGACCATATTCTAATAATGAATTGGTTTTAGGTGGTTTCTTACAAAAGGATAACTGGACTGGCGATACATTTGAGATGGAAACAGAGGATATAATTAAGAGAACTACTGAATTATTCCCAGAAATTTTAGATAGGCCACTAGAAATTATTAGAGTTGCAGCTGGTTTGAGACCAAGTAGACATGGTGGCCCAAGAATCGAAGTTGAACATGTTGAAGACAAACTCTTAGTTCACAATTACGGTGCAAGTGGTTACGGTTATCAAGCTGGTTTCGGTATGTCCCACAAAGCTGTTACTTTATATATTAAGGCTAAGAGAACTGGAAAACTTTAATTTCTGTATAAACATTTTATAGATTGATATTTAGTTTGCATTAACTTATTTTAATATTTGCAGTATAAGCAATTTATTATCGGAAATCCCGCATTTTAATTTATTTTACAATCTGAACCAATGCATATATTCGGAGTAAGAGAATCAATCTTTCGGAAATGGGAATATTAAGCGCAGCCGTTGAAGTTAAACTGCGCTTATGCTGGGGGCTTGATACGTTTTTGCGTGTATTTTCTATTTTGTAATCCAAAAAGGATAAATCGTAGCATGCTGACAGCTATTTTGGAAAAAATGTTTCAAAACTTTGTCTATAATGGTCTGATGTGACTAAGTGATACACCAAATGAATTATGTTCTTTTTACTATAAAAGAAGCACTTGTTTCACTTGATCTTGAAAAATATTAATGATAAACGTTTTTCATTGAGCAGATTAAAACACCATGTCTAACGTAGTCGTATTAGGTTCAGGTATTGTTGGTTTATATACCGCTTATTCATTAATTAATTATTCAAGAGTAACTCCATCAAAAGTTAAAGTTATTGCAGAATACCTGCCAGGTGATTCATCAATCAATTTCACTTCACCGTGGGCTGGTGGTAACTTTTCATGTATTTCACCTAATGATCCAGATACATTGTTTTATGACAAATTTACTTACACTCATTTAGCAGAGCTCTTAAAGAAGTTTGGCCCAAATTGCGGTTTGGACATGAAGCCAAGCACTGAATATTGGGATGTTTACCCTGGTGATGCTAAAATTACTTCATTAAAAGCTTACTTAAAAGATTTTAATGTCATTTCAAACAGTGAATTACCACCGGGTGTTGCATTTGGTATTACGTTTACAACTTGGAATTTTTACTGTCCATTGTTTATTGCAAATTTCAGAAAATATCTTGAAAAATTAGGTGTTGAGTTCAAAAGACAAAAATTAACTCATATTTCACAAGCTTACTTGCCTGGTACAATTGCAGTTTTTAATTGTACGGGTATCGGAGCGTTTTCTATTTCAGGTGTTAAAGATTCCAATGTTTATCCCACGAGAGGTCAAGTTTTAGTTGTTAAAGCTCCACATGTTCAAGAAAACAGAATGAGGTGGGGTGCTGATTATGCAACATATATTATTCCAAGGCCACATTCAAAGGGACAATTGATTTTAGGTGGCTTCTTACAAAGGGATAACTGGACCGGTGATACATTTGAGACAGAGACTGAAGATATCATCAAAAGAACCACTGAATTATTACCAAAAATCGTTGACAGACCGATCGAAATTTTAGGTGTTGCAGCTGGTTTAAGACCAAGCAGATATGGTGGTGCAAGGATTGAAGCGGAAGTGGTTGAAGATAAGTTACTAGTTCATAACTATGGGGCTGGTGGATATGGTTATCAGGCTGGTTTCGGTATGGGTTATAGAGCTGCAGAATTATTTGAGCAAAATAAAAAGCTTTCTGCTAAATTATAGTTATTCGAGGTCGCTATTACTTTGTATTACTTATTTTAATCTTGTTATTAGTTAATAATTTTTTTTTGTCTAGAATACAACTACACTTTGAAAATTTTTATTTCTACGTGACAAAAAATTAACTATCTAGCACATCTGAAAAAGTTGAGATATTACCAATATCTCCATGACTCAGTAACACCGCAACCAATAGCTTCTTCAATGGCACTCGTACTTTCAAATCCAATGAAATTTTCAACGGTCATATGGTTCAAAACTTTTTCTTCGGGATTAATTAATAATCCAGCACCTCTACCTCCTAGCGTTGTTTTGAAGGTTTCAAAGCCATTTTGCTTAAATTTGGCTAACAATTTTTCATAATCATTAGGATTAATTTCATCATTTAAAAGTGTAATTGCACAACCACCACCACCTGCACCGGTAAGTTTAGTTTCACCCATTTGTAATTCATCACAATACAACTTAATTCTTTCTAAATTTGGATGTGACACGCCTAATGAAACTAACAATCCATGATTTATTCTAATTAATTCCATTAATCTGCTCTTGGAATATTTATCAAAAAATGGACGTAACATTAAATTATATGCCTCCCTGGCAATTGCATCCAAAGATTCTAAAATACAACCAGTTGTTTTAGGAAAATCATTAACAGTTCTAGCAACGTTTGATACTAAATCGGCTGTCCTTCTTGGAGTTTTCGTATTTGTTAAAAGTAAATTAATTGATGGTAAGTTTCTCATTGAAGTTCTAACACTTGGCATTGCATTTGCCATTCTTTGAAACATAACTGCACCACCATGAGTTGCAACTGCGTTGTCAATACCACTTGGATTACCATGAATACATTTTTCACCCATATATGACCATGAATCAATAAACAGGCATTCGTCAGAATCTTTAACAATTTTTGAAGTGCTATCTAACGCCGCAGCTTTAATATGATTACCAATATATGCAAATCCACTTGCAAGACAAACTGCAATAGATGCAGATGAACCTAACCCAGCACCAATTGGTAGTGTTGATCTAACAGTAAATGTAACACCTGAATCAATAGAATCGTGGCATAATGATACAAACAAATATAAGAAGCAATACGCTGCAGCATAGTGTAATGGTGAAGTTATGGTTGTTAATAATGGTGTTAAACCATTAACTAATTCAGCGTTGAGCTCTTCACCTGCTGGTGGTCTACCTTGTTCATGTGTTGATAAATACCATGGTAAATCTGATTTTTTCCAGTGATGCTTTAATCCAATATCGGGGAATTCCAGATAAATATTATCGTCTGAATCCTCTTCATTTTTAGTTACTAACAGATAAGTCCTTAAAGATAAAGCAGCAGCAATTGCGGGCTATAGCAAAAGTTTTAAATAGATGTTAGTATTTCAGTTACTGTTAATTGACAAAATTTCGTGTTCCTTCGATTTTTCAATGATTTTGCAAACCTACCTTGTTGTAAACGGCAGAGTGTTCCCCAAAAAGAATAACTTTCCCTGGAGCACTTGTCAAAAATGGATACTGGGTCATGATGAATGCTTTGGTTAAAAACTTTTGTGTGTTTTATCAGACTGGCTCAGCATTTGAAGCTAACATACATTTTATACGAGCCATCATTTGCAACTTCACACTGACACAGAACGGTAGTCGCGTCCGTGCACCGCAAATCACTCCAGCTCTAAATTTTTCACACTGCCTGAAAAAAAATTAAAATTTTTATTTAAGACTGATAATTTCATTGCAGTAGAGGTGAACTAAGACTTTATTAAATAGGGGAAACAAATATCTTTATTATCAATCAGCAATGGCAGAACCATACGAAGCAACTAAAGATCAGATTAAGGTGAAGTTTTTTACCAGAGATGAAGACGAATCCTTACACTGTTCATCAAACCCAATCTATATTCCAGTATCCTTAAAAAGATTTGGTTTATCAGAAATTGTTAATCATTTATTAGAAACTGAGAGCCCAGTTCCATTTGAATTTTTAGTCGATGGAACCATCCTTAAAACAGATTTACATGAGTATTTAGTGAATAATGGTTTATCCACAGAAGCATTTCTAACATTGGAATATACAAGAGCAGTTTTACCACCAAAATTTTTATCAAGTTTTAATAATGATGATTGGCTTTCATCAATAGACTCGATAGGCTCAATGGAATTAAGTGATGGTAATGGTGGTACAATTGTCAGCCCTCCAAAGATTTTAACTGGGTCATATGATGGTATTGTTCGAATTTATAATGCGTCAGGTAAAGTTGAAACACAACTAACAGGACATTCACAACCAGTTAAAGCAGTCAAATTTGTAAGTCCAACTAAATTTATTACTGCTGGTATGGATAGATCAATCAGATTATGGAGGGCGGGTGCTATAGGTGATGAAGATATCGATAAAGATACACAGGCTGGTCATACATTTGCTTTATTAGATTACCATACTAGTACGGTTTCAACTTTAGATCTACATTTAAAAACTAATAGAATACTTTCAGGTTCTTATGATAATTCTATTGCATTATGGTCGACTAATCCAAAGGAAATGAATACTTCTGATCCAATAGATGTGTCTGATAGATTGTCATCGGCTTCAAGAAAGAGATTAAAATTAGCTGTAAAAGATTCATCAATTAGAAGAAAGGCACCACTATCTGTTTTGGAATCACATCATGGTCCAGTTGAAGGTGTCCTATTTGATGAAAATGATTCGACCATTGGTTACTCCGTTTCTCAAGATCATACAATTAAAACATGGGATTTGATGACTTCACGTTGTGTCGATACAAAGCAAACAAATTATTCATTGTTGTCATTAGTTGCATTGAAAAATATGAACCTTTTAGCTACTGGTTCGGCCGCAAGACATATAAACTTACATGATCCAAGATCTTCAAAAGTTACTACCAGTCAACTTATTGGTCATACAAATTTTGTTGTCTCTCTAGCAACAACTGATAACGAATATATGCTTATTTCTGGTTCACATGATGGTACTGCCAAGATTTGGGATATTAGAGCTAATAAAGCAATGTATACAATTACAAGGCAATCCGAAGAAAAAAAGAGTAAAGTGTTTGCAGTTAGTTGGGAAAAAGAGATTGGTATTATGAGTGCCGGTAGTGATAAAAAACTTCAAATAAATTCAAGTGCTGAATTTAAGTAACTAGAATGCGTCTGTGAGCGTTAATTATAATAAATAAAAACTATTCTAAATATTTATATCCATAAGAGTAAAAATAATTTACGATTCTATCTTTTTAGCTGACCACATTGTCACATTGTAATAACCTTGCCACAAACCCTTTTTGTCAGTTAAGTAGCCTAATAACTCTGGCTCTTTTTCATCAGTGATTTTCCAACCCATGCTTTTAACAAGAATCTTCAATTCCTCATCGGAAAGTTCAATTTTAGCAGCAGTACCGTATTTTAGTGGACCTAAATTAATCCATTTTTTGGTACCTTTAAACAGTGATGAAAGCTTATTGATTGCTTGTAAGTATTCTATTAAGTTTTCTGCTGTGTCGAGAAAAAAACAAGTAACAAGAACCAAATTATCTGCGGTTTCATTAACTTTTAAATTGGGTTCGATGTCAAATTTAGTGAAATCTGCAGTGTGAATTGATAAATTTTCAGGTTTTGTTAAAGAATGTGAAATATTGACAGGTCTAATTTGATCATCTGACTTAACATGGTTTGAATATGTATGTAAATATGGATAGACAGTTAAATTCTTTTCCTCAATTTTATAATACACAAATTCATTCATTAAAACCATTAACCATGAAAACTCAACTGCATGAACTGATGAAAAATTCATATCTGCAGCTAGTGTATGAGCAACTTTTCCCAAACCTGAACCAGGTACAATTGCAATCGTTTTTTTATTATTTAAACCTTTACACTGGTCTTTGATATACTCTAATAAAGGAGTAACTTCCTCACATGGCTGAACTGCCCAGTCACGGGCATAGTGACATAATCCTTCAACGACCCTATAATAATTATTCCTTTTTAAACGTTTTCCTTGTTCCTCAACAAGTTTTAATTCATGATCTTCAATATTATATTTTTCAATTGATTTGGTGACGACAGTAGATAAAATTTCATTATTTTTTTCAAAATACTTATCAATTATGTTTAATTTCTTTGGATAGCCTGTGGGTCTTGCCAATGTTTGTTGATATGGTGACATTTGCCTAAATAATATTCTGCGTTTATTGTTCCATTTATAAGCGTTATTGAGATATGATTGTATATCATAAACAGAATTTAATAAATCTTGACGTTCTTTTGATAACTTGAATTCTTTAATTTCGTTAATTTCATAAACATATTTTGTAACTTGTCTTTTTAAACTTTGAAACATTTTTGTTTGGTTTAATACGGTTGTGAATAGTAAAGTACAAATAATAACTGGAATTCTATTTGAAAAAAAGGATGTTAACAATAAATAAAGTATAAGTATGATAGAAGCTCTAGAAATAAAAATTGAAGCTTCGTGCAATGTTTCTTGATTTAATTTAACTCTGGGCATTCTAGTGTCCCATAAAAAGGAGGTTAATAGGTTGTTTATATACCAGGGTCAAAACAAAAAACAAAAAACAAAAAAACCTTGATTGTGGTGGCAGTGACAGATGTTTGGCATTAAGTAGTCTCGTTTTTGAATTTTTACCTGAAATGGATGATAAAAGAAAATAAGACCTTTTTCATTCCAATTTTACTAAAATGTCGAAAGTTATTAACATCGGAACAGACATTCATCAACTGAGTCGATTTTTAACGATATTGCAAAGGAATGGGCCTTTAACAACATATAAAACGAAAAGATTCAGTGAACGAATTCTTAATCCCACTTATGAACTTCCAATATTTGAAAATTTTAAATCAAACAATAACATTGAACAATGTGCACGAATTTTATCTGTTTCATGGTGTATTAAAGAATCAATTTATAAAACTTTAGATAATGATGACCAAAAGGGATTTATTATGAACCAATGGTATAAAATGAATGATGAAAGGGGTAGACCAATGGTAGGATTTGAAAATTATGATAAGAAAGAAGAATTTTTATGTTCAGTAAGTCATGACGGTGATTTAGTTAGTTCATTTGTACTACGACAGCACAAATGAGGACCTTAAATATGCGTTCTATAATAATTTTAACAATGTTTTAAAAAAAAATTAAATAGATTTAAGAATTGTATTTTACATAGTATGTCTAGAAAATATTGAACACAGATTTTACTTAATCTATTCCCACTCAACAGTTGCAGGTGGTTTAGAGGTAATATCATAAGTAACTCTAGCAACACCATCAACTTCGTTGACAATTCTTGACGCAACCTTCTTTAAGAACTTAGCATCAAAAATAAACCAATCAGCAGTCATGAAATCAGTAGTTTCAATTGCTCTTAAAGCAATAACTTGTTCATATGTTCTTTGATCACCAACAACACCAACAGATTTAACCGGTAAAAGTGCGGCAAAAGCTTGAGAAATTTGGTTGTATAAACCATGAGCTCTGATTTCTTCGATAAAAATATAATCGGCTTCTCTTGCAATTTTAACTTGAGCTGGGGTGACTTCACCTAAAACTCTAATACCAATACCTGGACCTGGGAAAGGATGTCTCCAAACTAACTCATCTGGAATGTTTAAAATCTTACCTAAGATTCTAACTTCGTCCTTGAATAATTCTCTTAATGGTTCAATTAATTTCAATTTCATATCTTCCAATAAACCACCAACATTATGATGGGTCTTAATTGTTTGAGATGGACCCTTGAAAGAAATTGATTCAATCACATCTGGATATAAAGTACCTTGTAATAAATATTCAATATCAGAACCATCTTTTGGTTTAATTTCAGCTGCAATTCTTTCGAAAACGTGAATAAAGGTGTTACCAATAATCTTTCTCTTTTTCTCTGGATCAGTGACACCTTTTAGGTTACCTAAGAATTCATCACCAGCTTCAACAACAGTCAGGTTAATACCTAAACCATCATCTAAGTTCTTCTTAACATTAATGGTTTCGTTTTTTCTCATTAAACCATTATCAACGTAAATAGCATGGAATCTATCACCAATTGCTTCTTTCATTAATTTAGCACCAACAGTAGAGTCGACACCACCGGAAACAGCACCAATGACTTCAGCAGTTGGGCCAACTAAAATTCTAATTCTCTTAATTTCAGATTCAATGAAATTTTCCATAGTCCAGTTTTGTTTAGCATTACAAATACTGACAGCAAAGTTCTTGATTAAAATCTTACCTTGTAAAGAATGAGTAACTTCGGGATGGAATTGTAAACCAAAAATTGGTTTTTCAACATGTGCAATACCTGCATATGGAGAGTTACCAGATTTGGCGATAGTTTTAAAGCCAGTTGGAAGTGCAGTCAATTTATCATGATGCGACATCCAAACTTGAGAGTCTTCGACGCCCTTTAATAAAGAACAAGATTCCTCAACAATTTCAAGAACAGCTGGACCGTATTCTCTCTTTTCACCTCTACCGACACCTTTACCATTAATCCAGGCCAGTTCTTGCATACCATAACAAATACCCAGGACTGGAACATTTAAATCAAAAACGGCTGGATCAACGTGTGGAGCGCCGTCTTCAAAAACGGAATAAGGACCACCAGAAAGAATAACACCAACTGGTTTGAAGTGTAATTCACTGATTTTTTGGGTACATGGTAACATTTCAGCGTAAACATTGAATTCTCTCAATCTTCTAATAATTAAATGTGAGTATTGGGAACCAAAGTCAAGGACTAAGATGGTGTCAAAAAGTTGGTTTGCGGCAATTTCGTCAGTGGACATTTTTACTTTTGTTAATAAAGCTAATTAAGATGGATACTACGAACTACAACACCCAATCGAAGCAACCGACCAATCCAAGCAAATCAGCAAAGAAAAAGAACACGTAGACAAAAGGGAAGAAGACTCACCGGAAAAAATTTTCAAGCTTTGTCGAGAAATGAAAAAACAGAAAAATAAAAAAATGAAAAAAAGAAAAAAAAAGAAAAAAAAAAAGAAAAAAAAAACTCAAAACTCAAAAAAGAAACATCAAAGATCAAAGATCAAAGCCCAACCGGAAGTCTTATTGTGCCCAAACTAAGATGATTACCGGATTTGTTTGGTTCGTGTGTTCTCGTGTCCTTAATGTGAATTTCTTGCAAACACTGATCTAGTTACGGCAGTAGTGCAATTAAAGCTTAGTTTGCAAATTCCTAGCGTCTGTAATTGTAGTGATGATGCTTATGTAAGCAGGATTTTAACTTTCATAGAAATATTTTTAATTGTATAGAGTTCTACTCCAACTTCATACTCATTAATAATTAGAAACAAAAAACCATGTTGTTTTTAATCAGTTTTGCGTTCTTAATAAGCTCTATACTGCTTAGAAGTAACTATATGTGATTTTCTTTGTAATATGTTCAAAATGTTGACTAATTAATTGATTTTTTTTAATCTGTTCTACAACAAAACATTTGTCATAAGGGTTTTTTATATATCATTTTGGCGTTTACATTATGTTTTGTTAAAAGAGTTCGGCTGTTGACATTCACAACTACTTTCTTTTGACAAGTATTCTTCATTCAGCAAAATGAAACGTGGATCATTAATTGCCATTGAAGGTCTTGATCGTACAGGGAAAACTACACAGACGGAATTCTTACTTAGTAAATTAACCGAGTTAAAAATCAAACACAAATTAATCAAATTCCCACAAAGAGAAACAGAAATTGGTAAGTTGATTAATAGATACTTAGTTGACAAATCATTTGAATTGAGTGATCATGCTGCACATTTATTATTTAGTGCCAATAGGTGGGAACTAGTCAATGAAATTAAGGATGACTTAAATGATGGGATAACGATTATATTAGATAGATATGTTTATTCTGGGGTTGCATACTCATCAGCTAAAGGATTAAATTTTGATTGGTGTTTGAGTCCTGATAAAGGATTACCAAGACCCGATATAACCATTTTCCTTAAATTTGAAAATCCAGAAAATTCAAATAGATCAGGATTTGGTGATGAAAGATATGAAGTTGTTGAATTTCAGGAAAAGGTTAAACTAATTTTTGAAAATTTTAGCTCAAATGATGAATGGAAACCACTTTATGTAGATGGATTAAATCAAGAACAAGTTCATGAAAAAATTTGGAAAATTTTAGATTCAGTGGTAAAAGGGACTGATAATGAAGTGGAATATTTCTAGAAAGTTAATTGATTATACAGTTTTTAAAAATCTACCAACTTTAAAGTTTAAAATCACGTATTATTATATAAAACTAAAAAAATATAGGATACATAGATACTAATAAAATACACAGGCTTGAAAAAAATATAATTTGTTAATAGGTGAGTGAAAGAGAGACAATGAACATCAAAAAGGTATTAAAAAAAATGAATATAAATTGAAAATGCTAAATTCTCTTTTTGGAATTAATTAGTAACTTAATTATATCCATTCAAAAGATAAATGATAATAGCAACTTTCTTCGTTTTTCCAACTATTCATTTATTTTATACAAATGCTAAGTTTGCATAAAGCGCTAAAATTGAAGTAAAAAGGGCATCAAGTAAAACCCAATTGCCAAAAATATCTCTTAAATGCAAAGTTGCAACGAAAACAAAATGTTTAAAAGTTTCAGAAGTAATACTACCCAATGAAAAAGCATATTTAATTTCATCTTTGACACTTGGGAAATTAACATCAGTCTTAAAAATAATAATTGCTAGGAATAATTTTGCAAGAGATTCGGTAAATGCATCCCTATCAAAGTCATAAGTAAAATTAACGTAGTATGAAAAAATTCTTGGTAAAGTCTTTGAAGTTAAAAACCAAAGGACCACAGTTGACACATTAGCAATACTGAAAGTTTCAACCGATAAGAATGGGAAATTTGAAACATATGATGGAATTAAAGATAAAACGCTTGATGGTAAATATGTTGAAAATGGTGTATATTTTCCAATTGAATATAATAAAACTGCAGTTTCAATATAAAAGGTTAATTCATTGAGTGTATATGGATCACCTAAATAATCTCTAATTTCATAATTTTTGATCTCTAAATATTCTAAGAAATGTTTATGAGTGATAGCTTGGCGTAAATTAGTGTAATGTTCGATTTCAAAATCATCATCATCTTCTTCTTCTTCTTCATCTTCTTCATCACGGTCCTCATCTTCAACTTCAGTTTCTTCGTCATCATTCGCATCTTCAGTTTCTTCTTCATCACCAACTTCTTCAATAACATCAACTTCTTTAACGTCTCCATCATCACTTTCGACAAAAACTGTTTTCTTTGGAGATGGAATCTTTGACAAAACAGCAAACTCATAGTACTTGGAATTTTCATCAAATTTATCACCATTTTCAGTGAAATAATCTTTGACAACTTCATAAATATCCTTCTTAACTTTGCAATCAGAAATATCTATATTTAAATCTTCAGCGATTTCGACCAATTGGCCCTTTGTTTTCTTGGAGAGTGTAGACATCACAAAATTTGAGTAGGCAGACGTGGATTAAGTATGCAGCAAATGTGAAACACGTCAGAAGAAGAGAAAGAAGACCAAAATTTTGGCAAAATAAACGATCAAAACAAACAGAAGAAAGTTCAAAACAAAACTTTCCCCTGCCCTCATTAAATAGAGAAATCACATTCAATAATCTCTATAAAATGCGACATGTTTCTTGTTGTGTTTGTTTATCTTTTGCCCAATTAGGAAGGTGGTTTCAGATAAGTTTCAGTACGTTAATCTACTTGATCAATTAACCAGCTACACACTACACACGTTCGATCGATAATGCCAGTAGTTTGCACGAACCGAGTCAAGTTTGTTTGCAAGAAGTTTGTATATTTCCCTCTCCCTCGCAAGCGCACCCTCTTGATGATATATCTGAGAGAGTAGTTCAAATGCTGGAACGGACACACGATTAGCATTTTGGTCAAGATTTTCTTCATCAATAGATTCACTGTATTTAACTACCACCGGCTTAATTTTGTTACTGATGTCATCCGTTGTACTTTCCGAATATAGAAATTTCATATAATTCCATGATGATGGATTTGTAATTGCTTCTTCTACTTTACTAATGGTGTAATCAATTTCACTGCTGATGTTATCAGGTGTGAATTTCTTATCTCCAAATATAACAAAATGTCTAAAATTCCATGCTGAATTATTTCTTATGTCTCGTATAATCAAATTGTCAGTATAATCAATTTCTTTTTTATTTCTAAAAAGTTGGAAATGTTGAACCAACCAACGTTTATATGACCAGACATGATAATTTTTATCATCATTGTCTAGCATTTTACCAACGATCTCAAATTCGTTATTTAGATTATATTTATTCTTATCACCGTTACACTTCAATTGAATTAGTAAATCAATAATTCTTCCACGATAATTCCAAATCTGATAATTTTTTTCATTATTAATAGCCATTGTTGAACACCATCTCAACTCTTCGTCAATTGTATATTCATTAGAACTAACTAATTTTTCAACAATTTGATATTTATATTCCCAAACTGTATAGTGTGCAGGAACTAAAGCAATTGCTTCACATGTAACATAAAGTGCTCTTTTGGATAGTTCACCGCTTTTCATCAGTGCTTTCAAATAAGAAAAAACTATTTGAAATTCTTGTGTATATAAAATCTTACATAGAACAACATCTTTAAAGTCTTCTGTATCATCCATGTCCGGAAGAAGTGTGATGTCATCAAATTGGAATTCATCATTATTCATTAAACTTTGTCCATTATCCATTTTACTGTATCTTGCCAAAACCCTTTTGTAAAAGAAATGCTTCTTGGAAAAGCTGAAATAAAGAAGTAAAGCTTCCAAAAGCTATCTTTAAAACTTAAAACCTGAAATTTAAAATACATGTCTCACCCGGAAAATTTTCCATTTTTGGACATTTCAATACTACCACAATATATTAATTTTTATCTTTTTTAGTTTTTATTATCGTCACTTTTTACACAGTTAAACTTACAAATTTAAGGCGTAATGGGTTATGCCATTCCCAACTTCACTTTACAATCATCACAGTACCATTCTCCTTTTGGAAGTTCTTTCAATCCTGTGCATGGTAAATGGAACCATTCTCTTTCACAATGTTCACCATCACAACCAACCATTTCACCATATGAAACTTGTTGACAATAACAATAAACTGGTTCACCATCGTAATTATTTGGTGATGTAGGAACATTCTTTTCTGCCTCTTTCTTCAGTTTTGAGCCACGTGTTCCATGGTCTGAGTGATCTGATGCGCCGCTACCATTTCTACCTCTACCTGTTCGACTATTTTCATTAGTAATATTATTGTTGGTGTTACTATTAGCTGAAATATTGCCACTATTTATATTTGCACCACTAATGTCTCTTCTCAATTCCTTTTTAGACTTGATCTTTTTGGTGGATTGTCCATTTGGTCCATTTATATTAGTATTATTGATATTGCCATTTTTTCCATTAGGATTATTATACTCATCATCAGTAACACCATTTTTTCTTTTTTTAGAAGCCGTTCCGTTATAATGATTATTCGAAAGTGGATTATTAAAATTGCTGTTTGTTGAGTTGTAAACATTTTGATGATTTCTCGATTCTTTTCTACCTTTTGTACTTTTACGTGACGGACCGGGTGAATCTTCTGCGGCTGTATTTTCGTAATCATCTTCAATTCCACTACCAGTTTTAGCTTTTTTAGCAGCTAATGCTTCTCTTCTACTTTCACTACGTTGTTGTTGAGCGGTTTTTGGCTCACTTACCTTCATACATGGTTCCCACATAGGTCCAATTCTGATAATTTCGGGTATTTCACTATTGATAAGTATTTCGTATGATTGATCCATTTTTTTAACATATTTTCTTACTTGATCAGATGCAATTGTTGCAACATGCATTTTTTCTTCTAAGCATGGCATAATTTCTTTAATACAATCTCTTATCCTTGTCAATAATAAACCTCTTTTTGGATGATCTTTTCGCATTGTTAAAAACCTTTTGATGTATGCTTTTAAATGTGGGACTGTATAAACACATTTCGCCTCAATTTCCTTCAATAAAGTAAAATAGCTTATGATGCTGTGTGGGAAAGCATTTAATGAATCAGTCATTTCGTTTAATCCAAGGCAAACATCTGATGGTTGTGCATTTGATACTGTTTGAACAATATGTTTAGCATTTTCTTTTTCTTCCATGGTTTGTTTCTGCTTTTTTTCAATAAGTCTACGAGACTTATTCCGAGGTGGTAAGTTTTCAAAAGCCATTGTTAATATTGTTGAAGTGATTTTTAAACAATTCTCTAGACTATAACATTCCGATTTTATCAGTAGACAAAAAACAGGGGATGGGAGAAAAAAAGAATTTGGTATAATTGTTTTGACAAATCCGTGCACCGTATGGACATTGTTAAACCTTTCCATTTTAGGTAATTATAAGTGGAAGATTTAAATTTTGCATTTTGTATAGTTCATCCTAACCTAACAAAATACATAATAGCTGCCATGTGGAAATTTCCAACAATAGGAAGTTTTGTAAAATACAGATGGCATTTTCAAATGAAAAGATTCAACTCCTCAAGCAGTATACCCTTGATTTCTCCACTACTTAACCATAGAATGCTTGGAAAATCACATTTTATGACAAACATCGATGAAGAAACTATTTTGGAATTATTGCAAAATATATCAATTAATCCAATACCCAAGTCTAACTATCTTTATGTTAACTTTACTGATTCACCGAGAAAAAAATTTTTACCTCCTTTGCCGACTGATGAAAGTCAAGAATGTCTTACCAAGTACATAACTCAATTGACAACCTTTCGGTATCCACGTCATTTGATTAAACAAATAGATAATATATTATTGACAATTTTAGAATCCAATCCTATGAAACTAACTAAAAGTGATTTTTTGAAAATTATTTTGTTTCAACATTATACTGCAAATGATAGGAGCAAATTTAAGACATTGTCATTAATGAGTGATAAAACAGAAATCAGACAGGATATTGATTTTGATAATATTTTATTATCAGAAACCCAAAGGCCATCGAATTACAAATTTATAGTTGAAAGATTAGAATATTTAACTGATAGACAGAAGTTTGCAAATATAAACACTTGGTATTATCTGTTTAATTCATTCAAAAACCCTGAACCCAAAATAAAAATGCTAGAGATAATGGAAAATTTGAATTTATCTTTAAAACCAATATTACTGTCTCTATCATCAGTTAAGGATCATTTATCAACCGATCGATTATTAAATATCTACAAAAATGAAGGGATTTCTGTTGAGAATAATAACTTAACACCAAAATTATTTAACCAATTAATTGCAAGTTACTTAAAGGAAAACATGGTAAACGAAGCATGGGATTTTGTTATTTCAGATAAAAGGTTTCGCCCAATGATAAATAGTGGTTTATTTGTCGTTTTTACGAATCACTTTTTAAAAAATAATCAATTAGGTTACGCTTTTGCGTTTTCAAAGTTTCTGTTTTCAAACTATAAAATCGTTACATTCCCAATTTTAAATAGTATGATTTTAAACGTTTACCTAGTCGAGTGTGAATATTTTGATAACTGGTTAACGGTTTTACGATTAGTTTATCCTAACAAACATGATAAATCTGGTTTTGTGAACACAAAGACAATCTCATACTTAAATGATTACTGTAGAATACACAAAATTGATAATACTTTTGATATAATGACAAAACATGATAAAAATATAAAGGATAAAATAATAAGTGATTTAGTCTGGGATAAAGGAACTCCGATATTCAATTTTGATGAAAATACAGGAAGTTTTAAAAAAATCGCAAATTTATTAAGTCAAACGAAATAATTAAATTGTATATTACCCATTTCAAGTAAACTCTTTTATTTATAAACCCCATCTTTTACAAAGTAGGATGGAGGAATTCCTTGTCTTATTTTTATACTTATTATTCCTAATATATTTGCAACACAAAAACAAAAACTAATATAAACTTAACGGAAAAACAAAAAAAAAAATAAAAAAAACATACTATACATATCATAGCAAATAAAACAGAATACTATAAAATAAATAACCTGAGCCGTGTATATAATGTGGTTGGTAATTAAACACACTAATCTTAAAGCAGTGAACATCAATTAAAACAAAAAAAAAACATTTAGTTCTGTCGAAATCTTTTACTCGAAATCATAGATGGGTCTTCTAATTCTCCATTAACAGATCTTCTTTTTCTATCGATAAATTGACTTGGTACCGGGACGTTTGTAGACTCAAGTGGTGTTTGTCCAATTACGGGCGATTGAATAGGAATAGATGTATCTAATGGCGTTATACTAGGGGCTGACATATTTAACTGTGGTGTTGAAATAGTTGGTGTTTGGATCGGGGTATCTGCAGATATAAAATTTTCAACACTATTAAAATCAATCGGAGTTGGTGTCATACTTAAATCTAACGGTTGCTGTAAGAAGTCATCAACCTCAAAATTATCATTCAATGGATCAGTTTCTAAACTATCATTATATTTGGTAAGCCAATCATTAACTTGCTTCAAGGCTCCTTGATTTTTATGCAATTGTTGTTGTATATTACCCATTATTTGTGCACTTTGTCCTTGTTGCCTAAATTCATTGTTTGATGTTTTATTGTTGGAGGAATAAGCTGCAGCACCCGATGAAGCTTCTAAATTGTTCGGAACCGGTTGTAAAATCGTCGAAGGAATAGAATGTGCCATTGGCTGTGACGGAGCAGAGCCGATGGAACCCATAGAATCCATGAAATTCATCGAACTTACAGGTGCCATTTGTTGTGTTTGGATTGTCTGCGACGAGTGTCCCTGATTTTGATAGTTACTTGATGGGGCGACACGTGTTAATGGTGAAACTTGATTTGACTGATTACTTATGGATTGTCGAATGGTGTGCTCATTAACGTTAGAATCGTTGCCACCAGGATTCTGCATTTCTTGAACACTCGAGGAAGATGAAACTGAAGTCCTGGGGTTAAAATAAGTTGGACTATTTGCAGCAGTAATCCTTTGTTGTGGTTCTGATAAGTTGTTTGGTTGAGAAAATTGCCTTGGTGTATCAGCATAATCAGGAACATGTTGAATATATGAATCAAAATTTCTATTTTCTGGCCCCCTATGAATCTCCTGAATTGAACTATCCGCATTTTCTACTTCCGATGGTTTATAACCTAAATTATTCATTCTTAATTCATTCAATCTTCCGCTATCAGTACTACGTCTTGAATTAGAGGAAGCTTCACTTATTGCATCGTTTGATCTGTTTGTAAGCATTAATTGCTTTCTTAAATTATTTTGCAATTGATAATTCATATTCGGTTGTCGTGGATTGTAGTACCTATTTTGTTGGTTAAAAGGAAAATGATCGTGGTCATTAATATTATTTGGTTGGTTATGAATTTGCTGTTGTTGGTGAGGCGCAACAGGTTGTGGGTAATGTCGATGATCGAAGTTGTTTTTATGTACATGGTTTGGATAATTTGAATCTAAACTTGAATTTGTATAATGTTGAGATTGTAATGCTAGATCGTCACTTCCATTATTCTGATTGGGATAATAATAACCAGCACGTGAAGCTACAGGGCCATACGGGCCATTCATTCCAATCGGTTCGACACCATTTGGATTATTCATTTGCTCTAATAATTTTGCAGTATTATTACCATAAATACTTGCTAAAAATCCCATAATTTTTTCTAAAGTTTCAGATTGAATTTTGTGACGTTCTCTTGCAACAAAGTTTTCTTTCCAAAACATCTCATTATCTTGCCTAACTCTTCTCAAATCTTCAGATATCAACAATTGATTTCTTTTCATTTGCTCTAATTGGGCCACCAAATATTTAATATCAACTTCGTCTTCTTCTCCCTCCTTTGCTGGTTTATTTCTAATGATACTATCTAATAAATCCTCCCTATCTCTAATAAAGTTTGGATTTTCAAACTGCCATATTTCTTCACTATTTGCTAATGAACCGGAGGTTGCATCTTGCATTTTATGCCATCCATACATATTTAATTGTCTAACAAACGAAGCAAAGTTATTATGTTTAAAATATTTCGGTAAAACAAATTTCATGAAATTCTCTCTATTAATAACTTGAAAGGCTTTACCATCATTAATCCATGATATGAAATGACTATTTGATGGATCATTTATCATTTTCCACAATTTTACAACAAAGGCAGGTCTTTTTTGTGGTTGGGAGCCAATGGCCTTTTTAGGTTTTGGCTTTTTAAATGTACCAACTGATGTACTATTGTTTAAATTCGAAATTATGTCTTTTTTCTTTTCACTTTCTTTAGCAATATTATTACTAGATACTAGCTCCAAGATTTGATTTTCCATATCTTTATCATCAACTGAATCTGACTCTTTTGAATATAAATTACTCTCTAATTCAAGATCTTTCAATAAATCACCACCAGTTTCATTATTGCTTGGAACCTGGGCAATTTTTGGTTGTAATGTATCAGTATTATTGTCACTGGATTTATAATAATTAGAAAGTGTGTAAGTGTCAGGCGCACTTTGATGAGACTTTGAATGTTCATCAGGATTTAAAGGTGTTAAATTTTCCCTATATTGAGTTGGTGATACATTGCTCATAGGAGAAATAATAATTGGAGTTTTGTTAATTTTACTTGTGTTCAGTTGCCCTTCTTTTGGTGTTAAAGTAGAGATGTTTGAATAATTAGTGTCAACTAATAAGGGATCCTCGGGAATCGGATTTGCGCCCACAGTAGTGACTTTTGCTCCATTGGGATCACTTTTTAAAGGCTGATTTGACAGGTTAGAATTTGACATTTGGTATGCCAAATGTAACTCTTAATTGATTGATTGTTGAACCCGGATCGTAATACGAAGTTTTTTTGTTAAATGGAAAACCAAAATTTAGCCCGAGAAAGATAGTATAATCGATAAATTTAGCGGTTGCAATGTTGAATGACCAAAAAATGTCTAGTATCCCTTAATATATGATATATGGTGCCTTTGAATCAGTTATAAAAATTGAAAACTAAATAAAAACTTCGAAGGAAGAGGTGCCAGCATTCCATTTGGGAATATTGTAGCATTTTGTTTTTATGGAAAGCGAAATATTTACATGAATTTTTTTATCTATATAATTTTTTGTAGTCTTTTATTGTCTCAGTTTAGTTGCTACTTTTAATTTCGACAGAAACACCCCCATTTCTGTTGAAAACACGGCCACTGTCAATAGAAAGTTTGAGCTTACGTATAAGATCTCTGTTGATACTAGAAACGTCAACAATATCGCATTCTTCTGTAGGATCAGCCACGTAATAAGTATGTGTCTGTTGCCCAGAAACGTCTTCCTTTATGATCACCGCCTTTTCAGAACTGACATTATCTGTAAGATAACCGCTATTTGATACAGAGTTGTAAATCTGTGTAATAGGAATGGTCTGTATTTTCAAAGTTTCACTGGTTTCTTGTTTATTATTAAATTTATTGTGCAATCTTCCCAACACTGAATTATTAACTTTCGTAATTGCAAATGTTTTATAGTTACCATATTGTTCAGTGATATTTGCACATCCATTATTATCAACAATAGATACTTTTTCACCATTTAATTTTTGTTTCAATTCTTTGATTGTTTCATTTAATTTAGTAAGATCGTTCGATCCAACAATAATCAAGTTATTGGCTGATTCATCGTTTCTGTTGATATCATTCTTGTTAATATATACGTTTGTAATTAAACATAATTCATCCTGAAATCCAGTTAAAAGATTAAACAATTTGTAATCATCTTTAGCATTAATATCGTTTTTAACACGAAGAATTTTTCCATCTGGTAAAACACATTCAATTTCATCAACATCAGTTGCATCGAATTTATTATTTATTAATCTATTATTACTATTTGACAATTTGACACCACAGTTAATGAAAAATAAATCAATTGCAGTAAGCTTATTATTCAGCACACCACCATTCAATTTTTCATTGACTTGATTATTGTTCATATTATGGGAAAGTGAAATATGTCCTTCACTGTTAGTTTCATCAGGTTTGAACTTTTGAAAATCAATCAAAAATGTTAAACCATCTGTTTTAATTTTTGAAGTTTCACTATTTATTGGAACTTTAAACTCGTCACAATTTTTTAAAATATTGGACACATCTTCGGTTGTTTCAGGATACCATATAAAGGACTTTCCTTCCCAGGTTTTTGCATCTTTACCAAAGAAAACATCATGAATTTTATCTTCATCATTCATAATTTGAGATATATCTTTACTACAAAATGATTCGTCAAATAGTGATTCATTCTTACCATACTTCATGTCAACAGAAATTCCCTTTGTTTCTAAGATTCGTAATATACATCTTTTAAACATATCATACGCTTTATTCTCTCTTTCTTTATCATCCTTTTCATATTCTTTCAAGGTTTCGTAAGACGTTGTTGATCCCGATGGGAATAGAGTCGCAGGCGGCGAAGTTAAAATACTGGTTTTACCTAACGTATAACCAGCACCCATCGAGCCAACAAGTAAAAATAGTTGAAATGTAAATGACGAATCAAATGGTGATGATGATTTTTTTTCATTCCCATTTGATGATGATGAAGATGCAGTTTTAGAGGATGTCTTTAATCCAGTTCCAGTCTTGGTTGGACCCGTAATAATTGATCTTTTTCCAAGCTTTGAAACTGCAGATTTTTTCAAATTGGTATTAAAAACACAGCCATTAATTTTAAACATGTTGTTATTAAGCAATCAATTGTTTCCCCTTTTCAATTTCCCTGTTTACTACACATTTTACCATTAGAACATATGAATAAATTCATGTTGAAAACCCTCGAAAATACACTGAACTGAAATCCACGTCGGTAGACGCAAAAGTCTGAGAAATCGGTTTATTATGTATCAAATACACAGCTAATAGGTATTACACAGCATATGAAGTAGTCTATTATACTAGCAGAATTAATTTGATCATTACGTTATGTACACGGGACTAAAATATGTTTAGTCAAATAAATTACATGTTTTTCATAAAATTCTTCATTTTAATGTTTGCAACATTTTTCTTCTTAATGATTTTTCTGTTATACTTGAAAGGATCTTCTTTTTTTAACTGTTCGAGTTGTAAATCTTTATCAAGCACTCCCCAAAGCCATTCAGGATATTCTTCATCTTTCAATGCAACAATTGGTTTACCGTTCTTGTAAATGCTCAAATTGATGGCGGTACCCTCCTTACAAGCAGATTGAAAAACCACACGGCTGGTTCCAAAGCTTCTAACCACTTGTCTGAACATATTGTATTGTTTTTGTTTCTAAAAATTATATCCTAAAGATATAAAATTTCCCTCTTCAACTATTAAGTAGAAACAATAAATGCTAAGTGATAAAGCCTGAAATTTTCGTTTCGTCGAGAGTTTCCTCACGAAAAAATGCCATGATGCTTACGTAATATTACACAGATTATACAGTTAGTGATGATAAATGGTATATGGACAGGTGAGCTTCAAACATTGGGGAACGTAAATGGATTCAATTTACATGGATGACGCCAGTGTTTTTCATTATCCATTTCTAAAATATCCCATAAGCCGTGAATTTTGGAAGTGTTGGGTATATATGAAAAACTTGCATACGGTCTGTAATCGTTACCAGATTCCCAAAGTTTTACCTTTTTTAAATCAGCCATAATCATATCTATAAAATTTGGATTACCATTAAAATTTTCCGAAAAACCAAATTGTTTTCCACCCAATGTTTGTAACGTTTTCATGAAACAAGTATACATATATTGTGGAAGTTCATCAGTATTCATTAAAATCGTTTCATTCTTTTTATTTTCATAGGAATACAATTTCAATTTTTGTCTAGTAAAGAATTCATAAATTTCCCTTTTCTTTTGAAAAAGGGGTATTATTAATCCAATAATATTGATATAATCTCGATTATGTACATGATTGAGGATTGCAAGCGAAATCCAAAACTCTTTGTTTCGAATTGATTTTAAAATTAGATCACGCCAGTTTTTTGATGATTCTAATTCCTTATTCTTATTTATTTCAATGATTGCCCTTGATCCACGATTTCTATATGCTAGTAAATTGATGTAAATACTGAATGCTCTTTTTTTATCGTGATTTGTATCTTGAATAATGTTTTTTTTAATAAGATACTTTAAAAATTTTTGGAATTTGGTCTTTGGTTTATGCTGAATTTCTAAATTTATATAGTCTTCACAAATATTCCATTTTAGGACTTCATGATCAACGCCTTCATTGATCAATATTTTTTCTACACTTAGTCTTTCTTTCGATGGTTGAACAATCAGAGTAACGAGAATTTTAGTTGTTGAATCAGTTGAAATTTTCCATTTTACAATACCCAACTGAAAATATAACTTTAGTAGTTTCTCCCTGATTTCACCATTGTGGATGTTACTTAATTTATAGATTAAAAGATGTAATGTATCTCTATTTGGTAATATACCCAATTTTTCAAATTGATTTAAAATTTTGAAAATTTTTCTAGTCATTCCGTAATTACCAAAATATTTAATGAATTCATTCATTATTTCATTATCTACTAAGCCTTCAAATTTAGAAATATTTTGAGATAATTCTAGTATCTGGTTAAAAATCAGCCTTTCATTTCCATTGATATCATAACTATAATCAATTGAATTTACAAGTTTTAAATAATGTTTGAAACTCACTAAATTTAATTCACTTGGAAATTTGGGAACTTCGTAATGATAATCTTGTATTGAACCTTCATTTTGTATAACATTCTGAAAAAAATCATGAATCAAACTATTTGCAATTTTATAATCATTATGCATACTAATTATTATGATATTTTTTAACGTATCATTATTGTCAATGTTCTCGATTTTGTTTTCCATCAGTTTAGGATTATTATATGACATTGGGGAAACTGTTTTTTCCCTAACTGTGTTCCCTCGAGAACCTGAAATATTTATATTATTATCGTTTATATTTAGCTCTTCTTCATCTAGTATTGCAAAACTGTGAAACTGATGATTATCTTTAGAGTTTGAGAGATCCTCATGCTGAACTAAAAAGCCTTCGTCTGATAATTTTAATGACTTAAATTCTGAATTTTGAAATACACTATCTTGGAAAATATTCAAGTCATTTTCAATTCGAAATAATTCTGAGTTAGTAGTTAAATCGAAATTAATAGCTTCAGTATCGTTGTTAACTCTATTCTTCAATTTTGGATTCATTATATTTGAATTAGTAGATTGAAACCTTCGAAATTTGAAAGACAAACAAAAATATCGGTACTGTCGTATCTGTACTTTCAGGAATAAAAAGGACATCCTCCAGTGACTATATAAATTCTTTCCTAACCGGTTCTTGAATAAATATTATTAAAAAACCTGGAATTTCATCTAAAATCGTATTGTAAGATCGTGAAATTTTGAAAATTAAATCTCAAGTTGGAAATTCTAAATTTCAACCCTTGAAAAAAAACACAGCTTGCCAGTTAAATGTCAGGATTTGATACTATTGATCACCTTAGGTGGTTTACCAACGGATTTGCAACCATTTTATTTGTATTTATGCGCTTGTGCGCATGTGCACAAAAACTTGTATTTTAAAAACCGGTTATATTATTTATTACACCTTACATTATTTTATATAACTTATTGTAAAGGTTCAGTTGAGCTACTAAGACGATTAAGATGAAGATAGACATCAGTACCATAACCTTCCATACTAATTAATTTTAAATCACCAGAAAAGTATCTTGCATATAGTCTTGAATGTGGTAAACCAACACCCAAACCCATAAATGGAACTTTATGATTATTAGCAAAATCTTGTAAATCATCATCTCTTACTGGCTTCTCTGCAGTTGTATAAAAATAAGTCCAAACTAAAGGAATTGCAGATCTTGGTATACCACCACCTTCGTCAGATATTTTGATTGTAATATCTTCATCACCCTTTGCAACAATTATTTTAATTGGAGGATATTTAATATCATCTAAATCCAGATTTGGATTTAATTTACTATGATGTTCAATCGTTGCTCTTAAACTATTTTTCAAAGTTTCATATAACATATGAACCAAATGACCGGGGACGTATCTAAATGTTAAATCGGATGGACAATATAGTTTAACTTTTGGTATATCCATTATATTAAAATGTTCTTCACAAGCAAATCTTGCTGCATCAATCGCATCTTGTAAAATTTCCTTAATATTACAATGTAAACAAATGATTCCAACATAATCATCATTTTGCATATTTTTGTCAGCTTGTTGATTAATTGCAATTGTTTGACCAATTAACATTCTAATACCAATTCTACTCATATAAAATCTATCCAAAAATTGATTTATCGGACTATTTAAATATTTGTAATTGTTTTTTTGTTTCCAGTTTTGAACACCTCTAGCTATTGTTGCAACAGTTGCATCATGTCTTTTCTTGATTTTAATTAATGCTTTTGTGGCACGTTTGTTATAATCAATTACTTCCTTTGGATATAAAACATCATTAGGACAATTTTGAAAATAGGTTTTTAAACCTAACGGTTTTTCCAAAAGATCAGGTTCTTCACTTGAATCTGTTGAATTAGGATCACAAATTTTATCCCGAGAGTCATTGTTTTCATTAGGTTCAGGGTTTGATATATTATCTCCTGATTCAGTATAATTAATTTTTAAATATCCATCATCTGTGTTTATTTTTCTATCTCTTTTGCCAATGACAACTCCATCATCTTCAAAAACGAAACTATTAGAAGACCTTGATCTTGGTTTTGAACTATGATCATATATATTATAATCATCATCAAAAAATGAATCACCATTCCAAAATACATCATCCTTTTTATGCTTAAGTAACATACTACGCATATCATCACTCAATTCAGGTTCATCAATATCCATTAATTCTTCAAAACTTTGAGCGTACCAATCTCGTACTAATTTAACACTTGGATCTTCACTTAAACCATGAGGTAAATTTTCCAATTCTCTTACTCTATGGCTCAGCCTAATGGGAAGCTCATGAACTGCAAAATACGAAGCATGGAACAGAGTTCCCTGCGATGGCCTTGGCCCAAATTGAACCATCTGTCGAAGAGATACTCCGGTTTGTGGTACTCTTGCATATTTATAAATTTGATGTCTTAAAGCGTCACTCATTTTCCACGACGCCATAGTTGTAGAATAAAATGATTATATTGAGAAGCAAAAAAACAAAAAAGAGGAGCAGATAACAAGGAAAGAAGTTAAGTACGAAAGAATCCAGTTATACAGTACTCATGCAAATTCATGTTGTCTCTAGGCCGTCCGTCAGGCAGAATAAAACTAAATCACCCAATACAGGGTGAAAAATGAAAAATTGACCGAGCGGAGAAACGGAGTAATATTTGAAATTTAAAATTTACAGTGTTTTTTTTTTTAAAGTTCAACGACAACAAAAAATACAAAGTATAAAAAAATACTTAAAACAAATTTACCTGGCTACACCAGCAACTGCAGTCATAACTGCCCCATTCACATCGTTAATCAAATTCTCCACACGCTCGCGTCCGTAGTTAATATTTTCATTAATCAAATTAGTAAAACGATCTCTTCCTAGTGTAAAAGATCCAACAATTTCACGGAATTTTTTTAAAAATAATGAGAAGTATTGGATGTTTTCAATCTTAATCATATTTAAATTCGTACCAACAACCATAAGTAATAATAAGAGCATGCATGGTAACCAAAAGAAAAGAAGTTTTGTATCTGAATTAATTGATGTACGTAAATTCATAGCGATCAAATCAACATCACTATCTTTATCCTCATAATGTTCAGTAGAATCTATATTTTCAATATTAATATTATTTTTCTTTGCGTAATCACCAACATCAGCCTTCTCTTCGCCACCGTATCCACGGAACAGTGATCTTAATGATGTGCCATGAGGGAATAAATCATCGTATGTTGGTAACACGTCATCATCACTTTCGTTATCAACTTGTTCTACTTCTTTAGTTGGACCTATTTTGGACTTATGATGTTTAGTATTTTGTGATTCACCAACTTCATTCATTTTATTCTTGATTGCCTCTTTCATTGCAATCCATAAATTATATCCAAACGGATTTTTATTATCCTTTTCATCATTGGTTGATTTTGATAATTCACTAGTTGAACTGTAAGAGTTCAGAGTTGGTTCATCTTCATCATCAACTTCGGAATAAAATTCATCATAATCTTCATATTCATCATATATATCAGGAGCATCATCGTTATCGTTGTCAATATTGATATATCTTTTGGAATGCGCTTTCTTACCCCTACTCTTGTTTTTAGTTTTTCTATAACTAATTTGATAATAGTCATAGCCATAATTATAATCAGCATCAATTTCATCACCAAATGAACCGGCCTCATCATCAAGTTCATCAAATTCCAAATCAGTTGAAGAGTTGGATGGTCTCCTTGCTTTTTCATCGTTAATCAAATCTAATACATTAGAGTCTGAAATTTCACTTAGTAAAACACCATTTTCTAACTTATTTGAAGAATTTGCATTGAATTTACTCAATAAATTAATCATTTTTCTGTTACCACTAACAAATGCAAAATGAATTGGTGTAAAGCCATTTTTATCTTTATAATCAATTCGTGATCCGTTTTTAATTAAAAAGTAAGTTAGCTTGTTATAATTTTTAAAACTTGCTAAATGTAACATTGTTTGGCCTTCGGTATTACAAATACCCCAATTCAAACTAGATATAAATGAATTTGGAAGTTTCATCATACTCAAAAATTTAATTAAAATCTCTTCACGATTGAGCGAAGACTTGGATAATTCTTTAATTTTATTTGATGCAACTGCCATCCAATTAAGTTGTAATTGTTGATTAAGTGTTGATGCCGATGTGGATTGCGGTGGCGAGGTCTGATTGTCAACTTGATTATTACCAACGATTCTCTTTGCAATATTCTTTGCATCTTCTAACTTACCATTCATTTTTAACCCAACAATTTGTAATGCTAATTCAATTAATTGCCTATCGGTATCATCAGTATATGTAAATATTTGATGTGAACTTGAATTTGATAAATTGATATTTGGGTCTTCAAATGTAACCAAGACTGGTCCGGCTTGACTTGCAGGTGGTAAATAGGTAACAATTGTTGAGTCTGACCAACATTGCGTTGCTAATGAAACATTACTACCAAATTTAACAGTTAATCCGGACCTAAAATTAGACCCTAATAATGTAATTTCAATACCACCTCTAATTGGACCTTGTGCGGGTATAATTCTTCTAATAATAGGTTGATTCAAACTGGTATTGCTATTTGCAAGACTATTAATATCAATATTAACACTTGATGCAATATCTAAAACTGCAGAATTTGAAGAATCATCAACGTTCATCATTAATTCATTATTGGTCAAATCTGTTAAACTGTTACTATTATCGTCATTATTATTAATACTAATTGATTGTTGCCCGTATAATTTACGCTCAGGAGTTGATGAAAACACACTTGTCGCTGACGATTGAAGATGATGTTGTGGCGATATTGCGTCTGAACTTAATGGTGAAACAGCTTCTTTTTTGATCGAAACTTTGTTATTTTTATTACTATTATTATTACTACTTTTAGTCATACTAACTAAACTCACTTCACTATTGGCTGAATTTGGAATGCCTCTTTGTTGATTAATAGATTCAAAGTATGTAGCAGCTTCTGTTTGTGACCATGGCCTCTTTTGTCTCTTCACGTTTCTTGACGTTTCATCTCCTAAAATATTTGATGGATCAAATGAAAACAATGATGAAAACATACCCAGTTGTGATTTTTTTTGTGTGTTATTATTATTATTATTATTATTATTATTTGAATCACTTGCATTGGAATCTTTATTTGATAAGGACAAAATGTTCAAAGCATTCAAATTAGAAACAGAATTGGTCAAGCTGTTTCTTGAATCAGATAATATTGGATTAGTTATTGAAGTTGATATTGACCTTGCTACACTTAATTCACTTGAAGATTCAGCTGTCAATGATGGTCTTGAATCATTCTCAATTGGACTAGTTGTTTTTTTCTTTTCTAAAAGATTAGTACTTGATTTAACGGACTTCTTTCTATCCATTATCAGAATTGGCGTTGAATTAACTTTACCAACAATTTTACCATTACCATCCTTCAAAAATATAACTATTCGGAATCCATGTAATTCTTGATGATGTCTACAATAACAAACAATCCTTGATAATAGTTCAATCTTTTTCTCGTTATTATTACCATTTGGTGCTGGGAATGACACAATTTCTTTGCTATTTATAATAATTGCTCTCTTTGGTAAATTGATATCCCAATTTGATGAATCATCAACTAAGCCAGCTTTACGCCTCGAAGCTCTTTTTAACTCTCTTCTCATACAACGTTTACAAACGTTACAACTTTTTAATTTACCATCTTTTTTCTTTAAGCTTTCAGACCCAACAACATAAATATCAAGATATAATAAATGTTCCTTTAAGGAAGCAGAAATTATATTATCTGCCAGGGTAAACTTCGGTTTAGTAATTGCATCCCTTGGTATATGTAACAAAAATTGTGGGGGTGGTGGGAAAACGGATAATTCTAGTTTAATTTGAGTTTCAACTCTTGAATGTGAAGGCAGATCCTCAAGTTTCAATTTATAAGGAAAATCATTTGAATTTTTTAAGTATGCTTCATGATATTCTTGTGGTAACATAGTCGTCGTAACTTCTGGATCATCATGATTTGTTAAATATGGTGCCTTTGTATAACAAAAACCAACACTTGAATGATGTATATACTTTGAATCTTTATTCAAACCAAATGAAACTTTCATTAATTCTTGTTTTGATTCTTCATATCTTTTTAATTCTTCAGCTAAATTAATGGAAGTTGATGGTGATGCACCATCAGGTAAAACAGTCATATTGTCCATTGGACTTTCAGTATTAACATCTAAATTATCTTGATTGTCTTCTTCTATTGATGTTTGTTCAGTTCTATTGTCGTTACTATGGATGAAATCAACAAGTTCACTGTTTGATTGTTGAAAACATTGAGGATCTAAAAATTCATTGAAAACATCATCTTCAAACACTTCAGGGTCTAGATCCATGTTATTCATGATGATATCACTAGAGTTAATTCTTGGAGTAGTGTTATCTGTTTTGAATTCATTAACATTGTTAACCGCCAGTTTTACATAGTCATGTAAAGCTTGTTCATCGGCACTTTCAGCAGCGTCTTTAGAATTATGATAGCCACCATTAATAAAAGTCATAAACGTGTCCATGATGCGTTTGTTGCGTTGTGTTGTGTGATAATCAGAAGATTTAGGAGCTGAGCACTGTCCAATACACAGCAGGAAAAATAAAATGTCAGTGATTTTAAAATTTACTCATTACTTGGCAGAAACGGAAAAAATATTGGATTTGCCTTCAGTAGAAAAAAAAAGGTGGCGCGATGACAGCCCATAAAGTTTATGCCTATCAACACCACGCCGAAATAAACTATATATATATATTATATATACGGATCCAAAATATTGACCAAATAAATATTGTACATTAAGAAAATTATATAAATAAAAAACATTTTACTAAATAGAAAAGATATTTAACTATATTCCGAATATGATGGAATATCTAAAAAGAAGTATGGGTATTCGGTATTGTAAATAGCAGATAATGATCCGTCATCATTGAGTCCAACTTCTAAATCTCCATTGTGTGTGGTTTCATTACTTTCTATAGTTGTCTGTGGATTAAAAACTTCCTGCTTAGAATCATCAACAACTTCTTCAATCTCTTCATCAAGTGCACTATGGTATTGTGAATATGCATTGTGGTATTCTAAATGCGTATGAAGAGATTCAAGATCATTGTTGTTATTAGTATTAGTATTATCATTATTATTAACATTATTGTACGTAATTGAATCTTCCTTTTTACCATGAGGTTTCCAGATATTTAGCCAACTGAAACTACGTTTTAAATATTCATTTTCTGGAGATTTGCTAACTAACCTATCTGATCCAAAACCAGCATTTATTAATCCCCTTAGAACCCATGGATTGATTATACCTGAAAAATGAAATTTCCAATCATACCCAACATAATTATTGATTGAATTTTGTAAATCTAATAGTGATTGAATAGATGTTGAATCAAGTGCAACAACTTGAGAAAAATCTAAATGAACAACTTTTAGTATTGGTTTTGCTTCATCAATTCTTTTCTTTTTTTGTACAAATTCACTTTCAGGTCCATTATTATCAAAAATATTTTTTAAATTGCTAAATTTATATTTTTGTTTCAAAGAATCCCAATTCCAGTTCCATTCTTTTTCATGTAATGAATATTCACACCATAATCTTTCTCTGTTTGAATCGAATGGCCTATAAATATCTCTGATCTTATAAATAATTTGGTCAATTTGTAATGAACAGTTGGTATAAACAAAGTTTTCAGACATTCTATAAACCAAAACACCCGATGGAGGACTTTCAATAGTAATGGAATTATTAATATATCTAGTGTGAATTGAACTTGAATTATAAGACTCTTTAGGTAATGGAACCCATTTGTAAACAAAATCAGGAGTATATTTGGTGACCTGAACAAACTCTTCCTCAACTTTTTTGGATTCATTATTAATTATTGAATTTTCACTTTCAGCAAAACTTAAATCTGATCTAGAAATTTTATCAACTAAAATTGGATTTCTAACTGTTGAAATTTTAACTCTACCTAAAAATGAACCATTTGGAAAACATAAGCCCCATAATAAAGCAGCAGCAGATGCACATCCGGCCCAATAAATACCGTCTTCAATTGATGCAAAAACTGTAATAAAAACACCAACAATAAAAATTATAAAGTCAATTGGTGAAAACATGTAAAGTTTGGTAGTTAATTTATAACTAGCTAATAAATTGGTAACACAATGAATAATAATTGCACATAATGTTGCATTTGGAATATAGTAAAAAGCACTTGTAAAACAATAAATTGCTAATAAAACACAAGCACCGGAAAATAAAGCTTTGAAAGGAGTTTTAACACCACACTTGGCAGATAATGCAGTTCTTGAAAATGAACCAGTAACTGGATAAGCACCAAAAAATGTACCAATCATATTTGTCAAACCAATTGCAACAAATTCTTGATTTGGGTTAACCTTATAACCATTTAGTCTTGCAAAAGATTTTGAGATGGAAATATGCTCTAAAACTAAAACAATGGTACAAATTGGTAATTCGGAAGCTAATCTACTGACCAAACTTGCAGGAGGATGAAACGTACCTAAATGCTCTAAACCCGATGGAATATTACCAATGATTGAATAAGCAGTTCTTTCACTTCTAGGATGATATCTAAGAACACCAAATGAAATACAAGTTGAAATAATAATAATAAAGGCAGTTCTTAAATTTAATAAATAAGTATAAGCTAATCTTTTCTTATTATTATTTTTGTTTTTTGCAATTAAATAATCACAAACAAATTGCCATAAATAAAGTAAGAATAAACCAGTTAAACCAAATGCTGCATCAACTTTCGTATCAGGTAAATGTTGTAAGAATGCAATTAAAGTTTGGTAAGTTGTTGAATGCCTACCTGCTTTTCTACTGAATCCCATTAAACCAGCTAATTGACCACTAACGATATTAAATGCAGAACCTGTTGTAAAAGCTAAAATTGCAGGTAATGATAAAAATTCAACAATAAATCCTAATCTTAACAAACCAATACCCAAAACAATACCACCAGAAACAAGAGCTAATGTTGTTGCAATTTCATTTGCAGAATATTCATCACCATATTCACGTTGAATTTTAAGAACAATTCTACCAACAATTGTACTTAAGACAGCAACAGGACCAATACAAATTTCTCTTGAAGTAGCAAATAAAAAATAAAAGATCAAACCAACAAAAGCAGAATATAAACCAAATTCAGGTTCTAAATTGGCCAATCTAGCATATGACATTGATTGTGGAACCAAAACGATTGCAACTGTAACGCCAGTAATAAAATCAGATAAAACCCAGTTGAAGTCATCAAAATAATGAGGAACCCAGTCAACAAAAGGAAATAAATTTCTTAAATATTTAACTGATCGTCCTTTTGGATTCTTAAATAAATTTTTTGCATATACTGTTGAATTTACAATTTTTTCATCCTTATAATCATTGACTTTTACTTGTCCCTGGTATGACGTATCTGAAACGGAAAATCCGCCTTGAGGAATGTACCTGTTTTGAGACGACATAGGAAGATGCTTTTTGTAGTTTTATTATTTACTAGAAGAAAAGAAATAGATCTACATGATTCAACATGAAATGCCTTTAGGGATTGCCTGTTGTTTTAAGCAACATGGGAAATAAGAAGCATTCTGGAAAACACTTCATCAAAAAACAATCACAGTTAGTGCCACAGCATTGTCCTCTCCAATAAGCCTCCACAGTAATTTCAGGGTCCAGAGAGAGCACTTGGGTGCGGCTCTTTCGCTTGCGAGAAGAGGAGAAAACAGGATATAATGAGGTGGAAATTCGAAAAATCAATAAAATCAGGGAAAACTGCGTGTTTTGCAGGGCTGCCACAGGATTTGGATTTTTTTCCCTTTGAGAAGTGTGGCTGAACCCCTCACATCACGTGTTTAACCACAATTTTATCATTTGAATTTTGAACAGCTATAATTATTTACTTCACATGTGGCTGGCATCTTGTACCTTGCCATTGATTCCTAAAATATAAACTAAGTATCACTATATCTAAATAGATGTAGTGGTAATTAAGTAGTGTAAAAGCCAGTTCTATATAAGTCTATGATAATTATAAAATGTCCATGGTATGAACCTCTGAATCTTCCATCTTAACGATTGGATCCCATCAATTGGCCCACCTGAGTTTATAATCTCTGTTTTAGATTATTTTAATATTTTTTAAGTATATTGATTAACAGCTAATATGCGATAAGAAACAAGATATGAAAAAAAAGATCTAATTAGGTGAATATTAAGCATACTTTTATAATAAACAAATACCACACTGTTAAATCACAGCACACTACACGGTGCACACGCCGCGACAATTGTTGTTGTTGTGTTGAAAACATGTTTTTTTATTGTTTTTGAACTTCTATACATATTACACTAATCTTGTATCATAGGAGGCGGTGATAAGAGATCACTTTCCCTGCTTCTATCTTTACTTCTTTCTCTACTGTAGTTACGTCTAGGTGGAGAGAAGGATCTGTCTCGATAGTCTCCACCGGCCCTACTGTCTCTTGGGTATGGTCTATCTCTGTCTCTACCATCTCTTCTATACCCCCTCTCTCTGTCATCTCTTCTATCCCTGAAATCCCTTCCATCTCTGTCACCTCTCCTATATGCTCTATTCCTATCATCTCTTCTAGATCCACCTCTGTCTCTTCTGTCATTACGTCTATCATCTCTTCTCGATACAGGTAATCTTCTTGCTCTTTCACATGAAATACCTTTACTTAAATCGATTGCCAATCCATCATCTAGTATTATACCGTCACCAACATCTGCTAAAACTGCATTCATGTCTGTAATTTTCCTAAATGCAACAAATGCATATTGTTCTCCATCGGTTTGACGTGGTGGTAAAACATTTACTTGTGCTAACGGTCCATATTTTTCAAATACTTCTGCTAATCTTTTTGCACTTGTACCCTTAAGAAATCCAGTTACATATAATGTTGCTTTCGGTGTATTATCCCTGGATCTATATGTACTTGACCTTCCTCTATCTGATCTTCTTGAAGATGGTCTGTCTCTTTCATCTCTGCTGCCTCTACCTTCACTAAAATCTCTATCATCCCTATGATCTCTGTCATCCGTGTAAGCTCTATCATCCCTTGAATCCCTACTATCTCTAGCCTTATCATTCATCCTTTTATTGTTACCTCTTGAATACACGTCATCATCCATTGTTCTGTCATCATCCATTGTTCTGTCACCATCTCTATCAATGTAAACATCACCAGCTGGCTCAAACCTATCTTCACCGTCTGCACTATCCATTGTTTCTTCTAAATATCAATTGAAATTTCTGGCAAGCTAACCATTATAACGCATGACATGAACAAAAATATAATATTATCACGACGAAATGGTATTTTTTATTTTTCACTTTTTTGCAATTGTAAATTGCAATGAGGAAATATAATTGAAAAATGAGAAAATAGAAAATAGAAAATAGAAAATAGAAAATAGAAAATCAAAAAAATTAAAAAAAATTAAAAAAAATAAAAAAAGAATTGTAAATTTTAAATTTTACGTAAATTTTTCTTAACAAATTCTGCACTTTCCGTTTTGGGAAACAAAGTTTTTCTTTAATTTTTCCTGAAATTTGAAATAATGCTAACTAATCCAATTCTCCTTTGACAAAACCAACTCAAAAAACCATCATCATGTCTACTGAAAAACAAATTCAGTTTAGAATAGTTGCAGGTTCGTACGAACACTCTCTTTTATGTCTTTCAGTTTCAATCCCCTTGGATCAAGATAATGTTAAAGATGAAGATAGAAAACAAGCACATTTTCAACCAATTTTTCATTTTCAAGCACATTCATTATCAATTAGATCGATGGATATTGCAAAAAGATATTTGGTTACTGGTTCAAATGATGAACATATCAGAATTTATGATTTACAAAAAAGAAAAGAATTAGGTACTTTATTACAACATCAAGGTTCAATTACGAAACTTTTGTTTTCAAATGAGATCGATCAAGATGATAAAAAAGATCAAGAAAGTGAAGATTTATATAACTCTTATCCGACCCATAAAAAGGGTAAATGGTTATTGTCTGCATCTGAAGATGGTACAATTCTTATATGGCGTACAAAAGACTGGGAAAAATTTGGTGTTTTGAAAGGTCATCGTGGTGCAGTGAATGATTTAGCAATTCATCCATCAGGTAGAGTTGCAGTTTCTGTTGGTGTTGATCAAAGTGTAAGATTGTGGAATTTAATGACTGCCAAAAAAGCAAGTAATTTGAAATTAAGAGGTACATTTACAAGAGGTCAAGTTGGTTCATTTATTAAGTTTGATTCTACTGGTGAGTTTTTCATAATTGGATTTAGAGATAGGTTAATGTTTTGGGACACCAGAGAAGCTAGAATGATCAATCTGTTAGGTACTAATAGATTGGTTATCATGGATATTCAATTTATCACATTGTCAAACAACAAGGAATACTTAATCATTGCCTTTGGTAATGGTACAATTAATTTTTATGAATTTAATGATAAACTTTTCAAACCAATTGATAAAGATATTAAAGATATCGATGGTTCAGTATTGGATAATTTACCAGAACCTGACTATTCATTACAGGGTCATGCTACAAGAGTTAAAAGTATTTCGATTTACAAGGAAATTATAAACCGCAAGGAATTTACGTTTATGGTTTCAGTTTCTTCAGATGGTAAAATTGTTATTTGGAATTTAGATTTGAATGTAATGGATCAAGTTGCGGTTTATTCAACAGGTGAGAGATTAAATGTTGTTGGTACAGTCCAAGAAACTATTGAAAAAGCAGATACAATGAAACCAATTTATAATCCCGATGAAGAAAACTTTAAAGATAATGCAACCGATTCAGAATATGAAAGTGATGGTGAAAGTTTAGCTCATATAATGAAAGGTCGTAAAAAGAAAATGTCAAAGAAGAAACAGCGTAGAGAAAAGAAAAAATTATTGAAAGTTGAAATGGAATAATAAATTTATTTTTTATGGGGTTGAGTCATTCCAAAGATTGTGCAAAAAAAATATATGTAAATTCTATCAATATATAAATATACGTAAATGTAATCTAAAGTTTAGGTTTGTTTAATCTCTTGACATGGTGATCAAAAAGATTCTCTGCCTTCTTCCAGACAAGAGCATTTTCCTTGGTTGGTAATTCCTTTAAAGAAGGAAGTAAATCTCTGGCAAAAAATTCAGATGATTCTCTTGGTAATAAGGATGGTAAGTGATCAATTGAAATAACAGATAACTTTGGACCTTTAGTAGTTTTAACTAAAACAGTTGGATCATCAAATTGAGTTGCAATGGTATAAACCGGAATTGGGTTGTGTGGATTAGTGGTATCTGCAGAGACATCAACAATTGTTCTTAATTTTCTTGAATCTTTGTTTAATAGTTCGTAATTAATAAATGGTGGAATTGGTTTTGAAAGATAAATACAATTAACAAAAACATCAGAATCAGCAATTTCCTGGAATGGACCACCTTTCTTAGTTTCATTCATATCCCATTTTAAGAGGTTAGATTCTGGAATACCCACTTTAGTACATAAATCAATTGCACCTGATCCACATCTACCCAAAGCACCAATAATTAAAATGGTTGGATATCTACCTGTCTTTTTATATGCTTTTGATAATTCAGTTCTAACATCTTTGACTAATAGGTCTTCATTTGGATATGGTGTAACACCTGGTAAGTTCTTTGAATCCGGGTTTAATTGTTTAAATGACCAATCAAGGACACCTAATGCAGCACCTGCAAAACCAGCATAATAACCAAAAGCAGCAACTCTTCTACCTTTATCGTTTTCTAAAAATTCTAAATCGTATAAAGTACTACCACCATTAGAAAATCTTGATAAAACATCTTCCCAACCAGCTTGATCCTTATAACAATGAGCAAATTGAATATGATCATGAATTAATGGGAATGTTTCTTCAGGTAATTCCTTTAAACCAATAATAGTTCTATTTTTTGGAGCAACTTTCCATGATTCAAAAGGAACAATCTTTGCGCCAACTTTTCTATATTCGTCTGTCTTGAAAGTGGATTGTGGTGCTTCTTCAACGTAAATTTCAAAGTTACCGGTATCTAGTAATTGCTTGACAGTTTTTGGAGTAAGAGCAGCTCTTGCTTCTCTTGGCTTGGTTTCTGCTCTAACGTGTAAAATCACCTTATTTGCCATGTTGATGGTTATTAAATATTCCTTGTTTCTTTAAGAGCAAAAAGAAATAAAACTTCGACATGAAAACTTTTGATAAGGAAACTCGCCTCTTTTTAAAAAAAGAGTCAAGGAGTAAGTTTTTTCAAAAATGACTCTTTTTTCTTTCTTCTTTGTTTTTTGTTTTTTATGTTTGCGTCGATCGACTCTAGATGTAATCCTATCCTTTTCTTTACATGAATTTATCTTCTATGCTGAAACGATGCCTTCAGAACAGTGTTTTTTACTGGTTTTCCAATCCAATTGTCACTTATAAGTACGGAAATGTCTTCTAACAGCCCCAACAACTCCATACTTACCTTTTCACCACTTTTAACTACAAAAAGAACTAGGGATCGACTGCAAATGTCCCCAAATCCCCATGGTAACTTAAACAATAACAATGCTCAAAATATAAATACCACAAATAATAACAATCAAAGATCTCAATTTTTATCCCTGCCTAACCCATATATACATCAATCCTCTCCACAAAATTCAAGAAATATTAATTCCATAATAAATGATTCAAGTAATGATATAAAAGAAGCTGATAAGACAACTATTGTAGGAAATTCTGATAATACTATTTCTCATGGTGATCAAAATCCAAACATTACTATAACGAGTAATATCCCAGCAAGTGCGACAGGACATGTAAATAACTACACTAAAACAAATAGCAAAAATAATGGAAATTTAAATAACCTTGAATCTTCAACAATTGTTGATATAAATCAACCGTTAACTCAAGCTGATAAACTAAGACTATGGAGACATGATGCTTTATTACAGCATCATTATAAAACCGCAGTTTATATTGGTGACAAAGTTTTATCTCTGACAAATGATCCAAACGATGCCTTCTGGTTGGCCCAAGTTCATTACGCTTCAGGGAATTTTCAGTTGGCTAGAAATTTATTATCAGGTCCAAAATTTGAAGCATCTATTGGGTGTCGTTATTTAGCTGGTCTTTGTTTATATAAATTAGATAAGTTAGATGAATCTTTAGATGTTATTGGTGAAATTAATCCTTTCAAAAAAGATCATTCTGTTAGAAATCCAGACGGTGGTATCAAACTTGAAAGTTCAATGTGCTATTTAAGAGGTTTGATTTATAATAAACAAAATAATTTTGACAGAGCAAAAGATTCCTTTAAAGAAGCTATTTTAGTTGATATTAAATGTTTTGAAGCTTTTGATGAATTAATCTCAAATCATTTATTATCACCTAATGAAGAGTGGGATTTGTTGAATAATTTGAATTTTGACGATGCTGATAATAACAATGAATTAATTAAAATGCTATATACAACCAGAATTAATAAATATAAAAATCTGAATATTTATCAAGAAGCAAAACAAAGATTAAGCGATGAGTATGATTTGGGTAATAATATTGATGTTTTACTAAGTCAAGCAGAACTGTTCTTCATTCAATGTAAATTTCAACAATGCTTAGATTTGTGCACTCAAATTATCAACCGTGATGAGCTAAATATATCGGCTCTATCAAACTACTTAAGTTGTCTTTATGAATTAGGTGGTAAAAATAAATTATTCTTAATGGCCCATAAGTTAGCAGAAAATTATCCAAATAATTATATAACTTGGGTTGCAATTGGTATTTACTATTTTTCAATAAAACAAACATCAGAAGCAAGAATGTTTTTTTCTAAAGCATCAATTTTAAACCCAAATTTTGCTTCTGCATGGATTGGTTTTGCTCATACGTTTGCTGCCGATGGTGAACATGAACAAGCAATTAGTGCATATGCAACAGCGTCAAGATTATTTCCAGGTACTCATTTACCAAATTTATTTCTTGGTATGCAATATTTACAAATGAATAATTATACACTAGCTTGGGAATATTTAAATTACTCATACTCAATTTGTCCCAATGATCCATTACTATTAAACGAAATTGGTGTATTAAATTACCATAAAAATAAACTTCAAAGAGCTGAAGTTTATTTAAGAAAGGCTTTAGTTGCCTCAAAAACTTTAGAATACGGTTCAAAGGCATGGTGTTCAATTCATTCTAATTTGGCACACGTTTATAGAAGAATGAATTTATTTGACAAAGCAATTTTACATTTTAATGAAGTTTTGAAGATTGCTAAAAATGATGCTAACATTTATTCAGCATTAGGGTTAATCAACCTAAAATTGGGTAAAATTACAAATGCTGTTGAATATTTACATATTGCATTATCAATACACCCCAGTGATCCAATGGCCACAGACTTACTTGATAAAGCACTTGAACTAAATATGAATGTTGCCACGAAAAAAATGTTGACTTCTGCGTTGGAGAATACAAATATACAGGAGAAAAAAATAAACTTGAACAGTTCAACATCATCAAATTTACAAAATATACTTGGGAATTTCAACAATACCAACAATAATAATAGTAATAATAAAAATAGTAAGAAAAATTCCAAAAAATTATTTGGAAATGACAGTGATGATGTGGATGAAATAATGGATATTGAAAGTGAGTAGTTTGATAATATATAATATAAAAATTATTTAAAAAAATTATATAAGCTAATAATTAATACGTCCTTTTTATCTTAGCTATTACCGGTAGAAACCACTAATTGAAAAACAGCTCTGCCGGCACGTTCAACAAAATCCATACTTTGACAACCAACACTTAAATTTTTTAACGAGTCATGAAATCCCAAATTTATTAAGGCCTTAGATCTATTTGATAACTGAAATAATTGTGTATCATTCAATTCTGAGATTTCATTATCACTATAAATTTCATTTTCATTATTATCAGTTAAATCAACAATTATCCAAGCAATTGAAGTTTTAATTTCCCAGTATATATCATAATTCGAAGTTTTTAACATTGGTTGATTTAGTAATGTTAATAAATTTATTAATAAATTATCGTTTTTTAGTATTCTGACTTTGTTCTCAGTGGTTGATGACGCAAAATGGACCAAATTAAAACAAATAGATAATGTTAATTGATCATTGGTACTTGATTTCAAATGATTTGATAAAAATTCAATAAAATTATCATTTGGGTTACCAGGAGATTTGAACGTTTCATAGGCTTGAAAAATTTTTTTGGAATCATTAAACGAACCAGCTAAAAAGTTTCTGATTATGTTAAAACTTTGAGTTTGAATTTCAATATTTGAATCATTACATAGTTGGAAAATTTTATTAATTGATATTATGCTTTCAAATTCCGTTTTAAATTTTTTGTTATTTCCAAATAATGCATTTCGGATAAATGAAAGTGATGCAACTACGGTTTCATCATACTCTGAATTTTCCAAAAAAACTTTAATTAAATTCAAAACTTCAACTGTATTTAATGAATACCTTGTTGCTGAAAATTCGATTACTAGATTGGATATTGTACCCAATATTAATGTCTGTAATGCATTTTCGGTAATATAAGCATCGTGTTCATTATCACTAATATCATCACCATCACCAACACTACCAATCTTCTTAAAAATCGATGTATCAAATTGAAGTATATTTAATAATTGTGCAATATAGTTATGGTGTGAAAAATAAGTTCTTAACAGCGAAGCCGATCGTGATAATGTCTTTAATAAAGTACATGCTGCAAAGGTAATTTGGTTTGAAATTTGTAAAATTTTAAGATTTTCAATTGCTGGATCCACAGTTTCAAATTCTCTTAAAATTTCACAATGTCTTTTTAACGAATTTATAATTAAATATTCTGTATCACCATTTGAAATTAATAATTTTGATTTATCGTTCAAAATTCCTAAAAAGCTTAAGCAACTTAAACACATTGAAAAAGTATATGAATTAATTCTTGACATATGATTATCGGCCAAACTATATCTTTTCGTAATCATCTGATCAATATAATCGATGTAATTAATATCATTTAATAACTTTAATAAATCTTGTGAAACTTGTATGATTTTAAGTAATAATGAAATTGGTAAAAATTCCAAAGGTACGTTATATTTATCAACTAAGTATTGAAATTTTAGTACATTATCATTCTCTTCAGAAACTAATTTTAAAATAATAGGAAAAATGATATCGTTAATTTCATCGATTTCATAAAATTTATAGTACTCTAGTAAAACTGAACATGCTGCCCAACTAACTTCAGAATTATTTGATGCAACTAATTTCAATAATGAAATATAAAAATTATATGGCAGTTTAAAAATCAAATCATTATTAGTGTTTCTTAATAAATGTGCATAAAAAAATAATAATTGAGTTAAAGGAGTTGTATAATTATTAACTCGGTTATCTAGTGAATATAAACTATTGCCATGGATTGAAGATAAATCGAGATCATTTATAGTAGTTATTATCAAGGACCATAAAAACTTGAATTTTTTAAATAGTAATTTAGTTACCTTTTCTTGAATGAGTTTATCAAAAGAATTTGGGTTGATAAATAGTAAGAACTCAAATATAATCATGAATGAATTAATTGGTAATTTATTATTTGAAATTTTTATTAACTCAATTGCTAAACTATTAATACATGATAAATTGATATCACTTAGTTGATACTTCCGGCATAAATTAACAACTTTATCACAAAATAAAATGCAATTTTTAATAGTGATGTTAACCGATATTAAATCAACTAATTCTTGAATGAATTTAATTATATTCAGTTCGTTAATATTTTGGTAATTTTGAACATTATTTATGGCATAAGAAAATAGATACTCATTATTTTTAGCATTAGAAGTTGATACCAGTTTTGATTTTAACTCACTTAAGTACTCCGTTCTGTCAATATCTTTAACATTGCCATACTTTTCAAATATCAAAGATATTTCATTATTTTCTTCACTGAAATTGCCCATAGTTCGTTTATATGTAGTGTTTTTTAGCCTTGCGTTTATAGCCCGACTTTCAGTGTTTTATTCTGAACCAATGACGGGGAACTCCTTATCAAAATACTTATCACTGTAACTATATTTATAAAAGGAAAAAAGGAACCTAGAAAACAAAAATCAAAGCGACGCGTCGTTAAAATCTCAATTTTTTTTTCCTTTATTTTCTTTTCTTTTATTTTCTTTTTTCCCAACATGAATTTTCAGTTTTCCACGTTTGATCTCTTTTGATACTGATTAAACGTTTTTCACACCTTTTTTTATTTTAATACAAAACTCTAAAATATTAACCATATAAGTTAAATAGCCATGCCCAGAGATCCGTTAATTGGTATTGTTGGGAAACCATCAAGTGGGAAATCCACCACGCTTAACTCTCTTACAGATGCAAATGCGAAGATTGGTTCATTTCCCTTTACCACGATAGAACCAAATAGAGCTACAGGGTATTTAAAAATTGACTGTGCATGTGCACGATTTAACAAACAGGAGTTATGTAAACCAAATTATGGATGGTGTGAAGATGGTAAACGACATGTACCTATTGAATTATTAGATGTTGCGGGTTTGATTCCAGGTGCATCACAGGGATTAGGTTTAGGAAATAAATTCTTGGATGATTTAAGGCATGCAGATGCATTGATTCATGTCGTTGATGTTTCGGGAACCACTAATGCAGAGGGTAAAGCGACAAGAGGTTACGATCCATTAAAAGATATTGAATGGTTACAAGATGAAATTAGATTATGGATTGAGGGTAATTTAATGAAAAGATGGTCATCAATTGTTAGACGACATACAGCCACAAAATCTTCAATTGTTGATACTTTAACGGCTCAATTTGGAGGTTATGGTGCAAATGGGAAATTAGTTAAAAGGGCAATTGACTCAATTAACAGCTTACCACCATTAGAAGAATGGGATAATGAATGGATCACACTCGTTGTTAAAACGTTTATGTTGTATAAATTCCCAACAGTTCTCGCATTAAATAAAATTGATCATCCGGATGCAGATAAAAATGTTTCCAAAATTTTATTGAAATATCCAGATACTAAAGCTGTTGTTACAAGTGCAATTACGGAAATTTTTCTGAAAAAATTGAAAAAACAAAGTTACATTAAGTATGAAGAAGGTACAGAATTTGTTGATACAACTGAAGATTTAGGTGAAAACTGTGGATTAAAACCTTTAGATGAGAAATTATCAGAAAAAATAGAGAATATCAAAGATTTAGTTCTTTATAGATTTGGATCAACAGGAGTTGTGCAAATTTTACAAGAAGCGGCAAATGTATTAGATTTGATTCCAATATTTACAGTTAGAAACATAAACTCATTTACTGGAAATAGTGGTGCTAACGTTTTTAGAGATTGCATGTTATTTAAAAAAGGTACTAAGGTTGGAGATGTTGCAAGAAGTATAATGGGAGAAGTTACAATTGCTGTCATTGAAGGTGTCGGGGGTAAAAGAATTTCACCTGATGATACGATTGAAGTTGGTAAAAATGATATTCTTACATTTAAAGTTGCACCCGGCGGTGTTGTTTCGAACGATTAGATAGAACATTTGTATAGAAGTGAAAAGATTTTAATATAAACATTGTACATTAATATAAATAAATATAAGACAAAGTAATATAAAGAAAAATAGACTAAGATAAAATAAAATAAAGTGTGGCAAAGTAAAGTAAAGTAAAGTAGAGTAAAGTAAAATAGAGTTGAGAAAATAGGACAATGTTAAACAAAAGTAAAATGGATTAAAAAAAAATAATATTTATGAACCAGTCATGAAAAAATTATAATTGATATCTGAAGTTGACATTTTCTTTATCAGTTAAATCAGCAAATTCTATGTTATCGATATGTGGAATTTCAATTTTACCTTCAGCTAATAAAGCATCTCTTCTCTTATTTTCGGCCCAATAATTATAGTATAACCAAGCATTAAGAATAACAGAAACGGCATAACAAACAACCATTGCAATTTGTCCACCCCTATATTGTGGAGCTTGAGCAGCAATGAAAGTTTGAGGACCAATTAAGTTACCAGTGCAATAACCAATTAAAAATATTGCATTAACAGTGATCTTTTTCGTATGTCCAGCAACATTGGAAGTGAAACAAGATAAACAACAAATCATACCAATAGGTGAGATATAGAAAAGGTAATAACCAGCTAATCTTGCATGTGGAGATCCAGTTGCAAATGCCAACATACAACATGCAACTAGAGTAATAACCATTGTAAAGACAGAAATTCCCAATTTGTGTTTGAAATATTTTTGAGTGTAAGCAAAGAAAACACAACCAACTAATTCAACTGCACCACCTGGCATATTCATCAATAAACTTTCAGTTGAACTATAACCAAAAGTTTCAGATAATAAAATAGCACCAAAATTTGTTAATGCACCATTTGGAATATCGATTGCAATTGCGAAAAAAAAGAAGATCCAAGTATTTATGTCTAACAAAGCTTCCTTTACTTGATTCATCTTGAAATGTTTGTTACCAAAGCCTTGATTATTTGCTTTGATTCTAAGAACAACTTGTTTTTTTTCAGTTTCATTTAAGAACCAGGCCTTCACAGGTAAATCTGGAATATGAAATAAGATCATGAAACCAACGGAAATTGTCATACAACCAATAACAACAAATAAAACTTTCCAACCATCCATTGAATAAGCATTTGGCCTTATCGCAATACCATAAGCAATGGAAGAACCCAAAATAGTTCCTAAACCATTAAATGCAAACCAAATTGCAGTTCTTAAAAATTGTTCTTCAGCTTTGTACCATTGTCCAGTAAGAATAACCATTGCAGGAGTGACACCAGATTCCAAAATACCTAACAAAGTTCTTAACGTAATTAAACCTTCATAATTTGCAGGAACCGCATGTAAACATAGAATTGTACCCCATAGGATAATCAAAAGTGAAGTTGTCTTTGCAACTGGGAATCTTTGTAAAGCCATTGAAATTGGGAATTCGAAAATTAAATAACCTAAATAAAATGATGAACCAACCCAAGAATATTGATTACCATGCATATGAAAATGCGTTCTTAAACCCATGATTGCCGCATATGATGAAGAAACTTTGTCCATGAATTGCAAAGCATAAAGTAAACAAACTAACGGTAATAAATAAAGATCAATTTTTCTCAATAACTTTTTTGCATCTTGTTCACTTAATTCAATTTTTTCTGCATCAAAGGCATAAGCCATAGCTTCATCGACATCACCTGTGATCTCAATGATACTACCATCTATAGATTTAATATGATCTAACACATCCTCACTGTTTATATTATTCTTTGAAAATGTTGAATGTAATTCAACGACATTTGGATCTTTTTCAATGTCCGACATTATTAACTGTTTGGTTTATATTTCGTAGCCTTGATAATGTATATAAATTGTAAAATAAGCTTTCACATCAAGATTGAAGTAGAGAGAAGACCCTTTATTTAAATAAATAAAAAAAGAAAACATCAAAAAGTTCAAACCCGAGTTGATAAGGTAAAACCGAGACAGCAAAAAAGAAAGCTGAAGATGAAAGGTGCAGGCTGCTTATCTGCACTAAAAAAACATGCAATATAATTCCAGCTGGCACCGTTAACTACTGAATGCATACCCACTTGATTTTCCACAAAGCTGTGGTGATAAACTATGTGATAAGTAAGCCATGATTAACCTATCTGAGAAACTTAAATAGGCAATTTTCCCGAAAAAGGAAAAGCAAAAGCGCCAATCGGCCGAAATGGGGTCTACTTGTCTGGGATTGTTCCCATCTCTGCCAACAAAATAAGCTTGTTTTGCTAAAATGCAGGGATGGGGTGTCAGCGAGAGGGTGTCAGCGAGACCACGATAAGGGAATGTAGCACGGTGCCGGAATGGTAGACAGTCATCCACACTAAACAGTCGAAACACCGTTCAAAAGCTGGTGCAAAACGGTCTGACCGTTGATAATAAGTAATTGAAGTCGTCCGAAACAGTGACTTCCGAGTTTTCCAATTTCTCATAACGCAATTAAAGTTTACGAGAGACTTTCCAACTGTGGATCATGTATTTTCCACAGGTTTTGTTAGATATCTACATCGGATAATCCCTTCGGGCTGAACCTCCTCCCCCCTTCCCCCCTTTCCACTTCCAAGAATGCCTAAATCACATACTCCACGTTGTATCCTGATCAGACATGGACAAACTGAATGGTCCAAATCAGGACAATATACATCAATAACCGACCTGTCCTTAACTGCATATGGTGTTAAACAAATGACCAAAACATCCGAAAAGCTGATATCGAATAATGGCACTAATGAAACATTAATTGATTCTCGTGATATTAGAGTGATTATCACATCACCTCGTACACGTGCAATTGAAACAAGGGACTTGTTGATCAAGAACATACCAACTGAAATCAAAGATAAGATTGAACTTAAAATTGATGAGGATGTAAGAGAATGGGAATATGGAGACTATGAAGGTTTATTAACTTCTCAAATTAAAGATTTACGTAAAGCTCACGGTTTAGAATCTGAAAATTGGAATATTTGGGAATATGGTTGTGAAAATGGTGAAGTTGCTGATCAAGTTACTGTCAGAATTGACAAATTAATTAATAGAATTAAACAAGTTCATGAATCTTACTTAAATAATGAACAAAATTGTGACATTTTAGTAATTGCACATGGACATATTCTAAGATGTTTTGCTGCGAGATGGATTGGTTTACCAATTAACAAGAATCCTAAATTCATGTTAGACGCTGGTGGTGTTTGTGTATTGAGTTATCAACATCACAATATTAATGAGCCTGCAATGTTTTTGACTGGTGCTTTTACTGTTCCCGTCGAAGAAGAAGGTGATGTTTAAACGAACGTTTATGTAGTCCTCACTACACACAGAGTTGTTACACACTAACAAAAAAAAAAAAAATGAAAATGAAAAACACGATATTATCAGTTGAACTATTTTTTTAATACATTAAGTAGCTCCTTTTGTTCGTATGACAAAACACGTTTATGAGTGTTTAAATTCGTTTTTAGATTTAAATTTTTTAGACTTCCACTATTATTTTTCTTGATTTGTAGACTATTCATATTTGATAATTTCGGTAACGACTGGATATCATTTATATTATCCGAATCCAGCACATCATTTTGTTTGATTGATACAGTTGAAACATCATGATCAATGGATTTGTTATTGCTGTTATCAATGTCAGTGTTATCGTATTGATTCAACTGATTTTGAATTTCTTCTATTGTATTGTTGAATGAATAATTGAACGAGTTGTTTGGATTATAATCTAAATCGTATCTTAAAGACGATGATTGGTTTTTTAGTCTATGGTCAGAAAATCGGAGATTTTCTTCATTATTGTGACTATTCATAGTGTTGTTGTAGTGGTTATTAATGCCATTATTACTACAGGTATTGTTATTCCCGTTATTATTATTGTTGTTGTTGTTATTATTATTATTGCTGTTGTTGCTGTTGTTATTGTTAAACAAGGAAAAAGACATTGATGACTTATATGATGAAGAAGTTAGCTCATTTGTTTGTTTTTTCATTTTTTCAAAAATGGGTTGTAAAATATTCAAATTTTCATCATCATTGAAATTTTTAATGGACTCAGGTCTAGAAGGTGAATTATTCAAAGTAGTCATATCTCTTAATGAATCAAATGAAATATATTGATTTTCATCATTTTCGTTCAATACTGGAGATGTCACCGTTGGGGTTGACGGTAAAGATATTGATTTGAAAGGCGTTTGGTTAATAGCTGATGTATCAATATGTTGAGAACTTAATAAACAAACACCTATTGAAATCAAAATTAAACCCAGTACTAAACTGAAAAATAAACTCCAAGATAGTTGGTTCCATTGTTTAAAGAAAATAATTGAATTCACAATACTAATTAAATTGTAAATTAGAAATATTAGAGGATATAGAACTGAAGTTGAGATATTTTTCAATCCTTTGTTGATTAACACTAACTGAGATAAGCAAATGGCAAGAAAGATTAAAATTATGAGATAAGTTGAGTTATTGTTTAAAGAAATCCAATTTTTGTTAATGAAAGTAGATATAATGATTTCAATTGTCGATTTGGCCAAAAGAAGAGAAAATGCAGATAAAATGCCAGATAAAAGTCCATAAATCAAACCTTTAAACTTGTCTGTACTAATGCTAATGGTGAAGTTATTATTTTCCAACTCATAATGTTTTGTATTTAATAAGTAAATAAGAGATAACAAAGAACCAACGATTAAAGAAATGAAAATAATCCAATATATAAAGTTTGTGTTCTTCAATAACTGTAGGAATTCTTTTAAGTTATAGTTAGGTTCAATTAATGAATTACCACAATATGCGATTAAAAATGCACCGATTGTAATAAAGATGGTTGAGAGTAAGGAAATTTGAGTGAATCTTTCATTTAATAATACAGCATGGAAGATATTATTAAAGACAAGACCAATTGATTGAATAGGCGATAATATTATAAGAGGTAAAGAAGTTATTTGGATGGAAGAACCGAAAACATTTGAAAATATGAATAGGAACAAACCAAAATGCCATAATGAACGATTATACGAATTTGAGGACTGGTGACTATTATTGATGTAAGATTTTCGTTGCAGTATTAAGCCAATTGACTGACATGCAGAAGAAACGACGGCAGCAGTACAGCCAAGTATTATATGAGACTGCATTTTGGAATGAGAGAAGTTTGACGTACAAAGATAAATGGATAAGTATATAAACGTGATAGTTTTTTCAGGATTCATGATAGAGTTAAGAATTGAGAATTGAGAATTAGGAATTGAATTACGGCATAAATTTCCTTATTGTAGTAGTTATGCGAGGGGTTGGTTAGAAAATGTTACAAGTTACAAGTATTTATATATCTTAGTCTTTCTTGTCCTGAAGAAATATTACAGTTTGATTAAAGTTGGTAGATGATGGGTATTATCAGATTAAAAAAAGAGAGTAAAATCTGATGTTTATAAAAATAGTAGAGAGGATAGTAAAAATTGAGCATGGACTTGATACTTTTTTAAATTCAGTACAAAATTGAAAGTAGTGGTAGTTTTAATCAAATAGGGAGAATTAAACAGAAGGATATGATTGTTTATTAGTTGGCATGATCATAACTAAATCTATCTAAACGAGATGATAGGAACCGCTAATCGTATAGCCAGGTACTAATTTTCGGGGCGGCCCAACAGTTTTTCCCAGGGGCCCGCACGCTCTTTGGTGGGAAATCGCCTGCTTCGCCCCATAATAGATCACAGATATCATTTTAGCATACTTGCGACCCATGAACACAGCGTGCAGGTGTTTGCAAGAGCAGGCCATAAAACACCACAATTAGTTCAGTGCAGTTTTTATAGCTGTTAAATACTATATGACATGTATCTGTACCTATAGACATGCATCATAAAGCTCTTTGTATTGATGTAGTTTGTCGTGATAAACAAGTGGGCATATTACGTAATACTGGGAGGTTAATTATGACGACGATGCTGTTAGCGAAGATTGCGATACAAAATTGAGAGCAGAAAAAAAAAGCTGCTTATATCAATGAAATTCAGAAGATTGATTTTATCAGGTTCACAAATACTGTATCATTTATATGGCTCATTAGGTGATATGTGAACTCTTCGACGTATTCCAAGAGGAAGAGTAATAGACTTAGGTACAAGTCAGGGTTATGAATTTAGGCCCCTTGTCATCTAATGATATTTTCTTACAGATGGTCCACTAGTGTCAGTTCTGTACTGAACATAAAAGGGAATATAGCAGATAGTTATATAGCAGATAACTTACATATATAACTATCTGAAAACGCCGATCGACGCGATCCTTTCCCATCTCCGAGACCGCGCCATTTTCCAGATAAGCGACGCGTCGGTTCTCTCTCCATCGCATCGCATCGCATCGCCCCCATCTCCGATCTCGGCTTCGGTCTCGACACGGCCTCCCTCTGTCTTGCCCTTCCTCTTTCCATTCCCGATACTTCCCACTTTCTCCATAACACATTCTCATCTCCTATCTTCTCTACCTACTCTACCCCAAGGCTTAACCTGTTATCCAAACACCTCCAACCACCCAGTGGATCCTCCCCACTACTCCTACTGTAATCATTTTCTACACATTTCTCTCTCTATTCTCTCAACATTCTCTCCCCTCCCGGAGACCAAACCTCTTCTCGTCTAGTCCCGGGAACAATCTCCCATCCCTCCGGGAACCGTCCACCTTCCCCCCACCAACTTTCTCGCCCATCTCGCCCTCCCCCACCCTTCTCGCTTTTTCCCCAGTAAAAACCCCACCCGAACCGTCCGCCGTCGCGTTTCGCCCCCGACACGCACTAGTAGCCCTGCTCCGATTCTTCCACACGGGCCCCCAATCTTCACTTTTGGCCCTCGCTTTATCCCTTTTTTTTCTCTTTTTCCGGTTTAATATTCTTTCCTTTTCTCCTCCTCATATATTCTCACTCAATTTTATTTGGCTTCTCAAATTAATCTTAACAGCTTCCCATACCAATTTCGATATTTTTATCTTATTGTCCGTTTTTCAATAACAACGACTTCATCACTATGTTCTCTTCAATTTACAAAAAATCAATCTCCAACACTATCAACATGTCCAGATCAATGGCAACCCATTCCCTCCCAAAAAAATATGGTGGTAAATATACCGTTACTCTTATCCCTGGTGATGGTATAGGTAAAGAAATCACCGATTCAGTTAGAAAAATCTTTGAATCTGAGAACGTTCCTGTTGAATTCGAAACTATTGAAATGTCCGGTCTGGAAGGTCATGAATCCAAAATCGATGAAGCAATCTTATCATTAAAGAGAAATAAAGTTGGTTTAAAAGGTATCACCCATACTCCAACTGATCCTTTCATTAAATCTCTTAATGTTGCATTTAGAAAAGAATTAGATATCTATGCTTCCTTAGTCTTTATTGAAAACTTACAGGGTGTTCCATCCAAATTAAAAGATATTGATTTTGTCCTTGTTAGAGAAAATACCGAAGCTGAATATTCCGGTTTAGAACATCAATCTGTTCCTGGTGTTGTTGAATCTTTAAAAATTATCACTAAATATAAGACTGAAAGAATCGCAAGATTTGCATTTGATTTTGCAAAGAAACATGATAGAAAGTTAGTTACCGCAATTCACAAGGCTAATATTATGAAATTAGGTGATGGTTTATTTAGAAACACCGTTAAAGAAGTTGGTCAAACCGAATATCCTGACATCCAAGTTAAAGATCTAATTGTTGATAACGCTTCCATGCAAGCCGTCTCAAAACCTCATCAATTCGATGTTATGGTTACTCCAAATATGTATGGTGCAATCTTATCAAATATCGGTGCTGCTTTAGTCGGTGGTCCAGGTTTTGTTCCTGGTGCTTCTTACGGTAGAGAATATGCAGTTTTCGAACCTGGTTGTAGACACGTTGGTTTAGATATTACTGGTAAAAATGTCGCAAATCCAACTGCAATGATTTTATCCGCTGTTAAATTATTACAACATTTAGGTTTACACGATGAAGCTGCAAGAATCGAAGGTGCAACTAAGGATGTCCTATCCGAAGGTAAATTTACAACCAAAGATATCGGTGGTAGTACTTCAACTACTGAATTCACTGATGCAATCATTGCTAAATTATCCAATTAAGTTAACTTATAACCGTATTCCTTCATCATTTGTTATATACATTTAAAGTAGGTTTATAAATACATTCATATATATATATATATATATATATATCATTATTCTATAGTTATTTATTCAGTTTATTATTTTTATGTGTAAAGAATTTTATTATTTATTGAAAAAAAAAGACCAATAATCAACGGAAATGTGAAAATCTCGCAATATTTCCAAAAAAAAACAAAAAATACTTGATAGTCATAGATAGATAGATGAGATGATGGCCTTGAACTGACATTGCCTTCATAATTTTTATTTCCTTTTTCCTTCTTTTCCAGCAACAACACATATCCGCCTTTTACCGCAATGGAATCAGCTGATTACTATATAACGTATTATAAGTCACAATTTAAAACACCTTTAGAAATAATCAAAAAAAATTTTAAAAATTTACAGAAATTAATAGATAAGCAAAACTACCAAATCAATAAAATCAAAAATGAAATCAAAGGTGCTCCAGATGTTAAAACTAAATGCGATTTAGTTAATAAATTAATCGAGTTACAAGAAGCTTTTAACTTGAAAATCAATCAACGTGTTAAACAACATCTCGAATACGTGAGTAAATTAAATCTACGTTTGAGAAGAATACAAGGTATCGATTTGCTATATACAATGTTCAGAGGTCAGGACAAGAGCAAACTGTTAAAATTACCATTAGCTTTAACTGATTTTTATAATTTTGAAAATGATTTAATCATAAATGAATATTTGGTGTTACATAAATTACCTCATGATCCTAAATTTAATGACTATATTGATATTGAAATAATCAATCAAGGTTTAAAGATCAAATCAGAGATTCAGAATAATAAAAACTTGAAAATTTTGAAGTTATGGTGTTTGGAAAATAAGAAGAATTTGAAACTAATCAAATTAAAACATCCGAATTTAATTAAATCAGATTTAGAATTCGAATGTAATTTCCAAGAATTTATCGAGTTTATAAATAATGATAAATTTGGTGATGCTTTAATTTTTGCACGTAAAAACTTGGTGAATTATGAATCTTTAGAAAATATTGAAAAAATCTCAAAAGGTGCTTCCATCATCTGGACAAAATTTTTATTTAGTTCAATCAAAAATGCAAGATTAAAAAGTCAGGAGAACCCATCTTACTATCTAAACTCTTTAACTTCAATTGATTTCAACAATTCCATGAAATTATTTAATTATTATAAAAAATTGACATCTTCAGATAAATGGAATGAATTAAGTGATTTTTTCTTCCTCAATTTCAAGTTGTTATATGGTATGAATAGAATCACCAAATTTCAAACCATTTTGAATATAGGTGGTAGTGTACTACATACCAAATCGTGTATCCAGGCGTGTGAATCTCAAGGCAATTTCAATTCATTTAGATCTAGTCCTCATAAAACGTTGATAAATGAATTTTTGAAATCAGAATGTCCAGTGTGTTCAATTGATTTAAATTCAATTTTGTCAAGATTACCCTTTTCTTTACAATCCAAATCCAATATATTTGAACATCAAGATCCAGTCATTTTACCAAATAAGAACATTTATTCATTCAGAAAATTGTTATTCTTTAATAGAATTCAGTTGTTGAGAAACGAACATGATGGCCAAAGTATGTTGGACATTTCAAAATTCAATTCTGTTGATTTAAATAATAAATTAATTAAAAATATTCATATTGTTGATCCATTAACAAATGAAGAATTTAAATTGGACGAATTGGAAAAGGTGTTTCCTACATAGTAGTTTCTTTGTATATTTTATATATTCTATATTCTGTAACTTAAATTATGTTGAGCCTTTTTCTCGAGAGATTCTCACATTAATACTGAAAAATGAAAAAAAAAAAGAAAGTAGATATGTTTTTTTTTGTTTCTAACCATGTATTTTTTGAACACTCATTAATCCTGTTGAACCACGTACCACGTTTCATTATGGCCAGAGGTAAGGGTAATTTATCAAATGCATTAGCCAAACAGCAACACGAAAGTGTGCAAAAGAAGATAAAATTACAAAAATTGAAGAATAAAAATCTTCACTATCCAACAAATGGAAAAAAACCATCAAGAAAACCTGAAGCTTCAACAACACCCGCAACGTCAACTCTTCCACCACTTCATAAAACGTTCATCCCGTTTGAGCAAAATGATAGAATACTCATTATTGGAGATGGTGACTTTTCATACAGTTTGAGCATTATTCAACAAGGATTAGTAAATCCAAGAAAAATCATAGTTACTTCATTTGATTCATTATCTGAACTATACGAAAAATATGGTGAAGAAACAATCGCTAACAACATCCAAAAATTAAAAGATTTAGGTGTATCCAGAATCTATCATGATATTGATGGTACGAAATTAAAAGAATCGTTAAATTTATCAATTGGTAATAAAAAATCAGGAAACGGGAGTGGGAAAAGTATTGAAATGTTAGGTAGTTTGAAAATAAATAATATCGTTTTTAATTTCCCTCATATTGGGAAACATATTAAAGATACTACACGGAATATAGCTAAAAATCAAGAGCTATTGTTCCAATTTTTTAAAAGTTGTAATGATTTTTTCCAGCTGTTGAAATTTCAAAGAGATAATTTCAAAGGTGATTCTATTGAAGAAAAGGAAGAAGGAAAAAACGACGAGTTTGAAGATATTAATGATTTAAGTAATGGATATTATGGATTAGGGAAGAAAAATAATGATAAAAATGATGAAAATGATGAAAATATAAATAAAATTACAATTACATTATTTGAAGGTGAACCATATGAATCATGGAAAATCAAGAAGATTGCAAGAGATGCAATCGAATACAGTGTTGAAAGATCAGGTAAATTTGAATGGGGCCATTTTACAGGATACGAACACCGTCGAACTGCTGGATTGGGAGGTACCAATAAGGTTGCAAGTAGTAGAAATGCCCGTATTTACAAGTTTGAACCATTTGATCGAGTGAAACACAGCAAGAGCAGGAAACGCGTGGAAAGTGACGACGAGTAGTCTCGAACCGGCGACTGTACGCCTTGAGGCCAGGGTTTGCGCCAAGCTCCGGGGGGCGGGCGTTGAGCTGGATGTGGACTAGGAATTACGTTGCGGCACAGCAGATGAGGCAGCGGATATAGCGTAAACACCTCAAGGAATCTTTTTATCTTGTGCAGATCGTTGTTCGCATCTATTGTTGTGTTGCAGGTGCAGAACCGTATACACAATCTTCTTCTTTCATAAACCCAATCCACGAGATGAATTCATCAATACATGGGTCCAAAGACTGACATGTAGTTGTACATGCATATAGCCATCATTGTTCTCTTTTATGTGTTCTTTGTGCTGTGTTATGTGTTATGTGTTATGTGTTAGGTATTTCTTGTTCCCTCTTACGCAGATTTTTTCTTCTCCAAAAACCATTTTTTCCACAGTGAATACTCTTATATATTAGTACAGCTTCTTCTACCTTCTCTTTTCAATGTCTTTTTTCTACCATCCCTAAAATAAATAATGAATAGATGAAATTAGTTGAATTTTATAGCAACTAAAATATTTCACTTATTCTCTGATTTCCGTTTTGAGAAAATTATTACCGACAAAAAACAAACTAAAAGTCGTTGAGTTTCATATAGCACAAACGGAAAAAAATTAAACCACTGCACATACCATAGTACTTTTCAGCTTTCTCCTTTTTCTCTGTATTTGCATTGTTTAATTATGTCCGAAGCAAAGAATGATGAAGCTTCTAATAGTTATAATAATAAGAATCAAATTGGCCATAAACAAGAAACGGATGATAATCAGTTAACCAATTCTACCAGTACTAAATTAGTTTCTAAGAAGAAAAGATTTAGAAGATCTTATAATTGTGGCCCATGCAAAAGACATAAGGTTAAGTGTGATATGGAATTTCCTTGTGGGAATTGTAAAAAATATAAAAGAGTAAAACAATGTGAATTAAATCCCCCAACTCCACCAACCAATGAACAGTTTACGATCAAACAAGAAAGGAAAATTAAATATTTGAAGAAGAAGAATAAGAGTAGTAGTAGTGATCAGTCAATGTCTAGTGTATTGAACTCACAGCACATGATTTCTTATACCTCAAGTAATAGTATTGGTTCTCAAAATCATTTGATTAACAGTGAAAGTACGAATTTCTTGAAAGATGGAAGTTTCATTTCAAATACAGATTTAAGTAACGATTCATTCACTACAAACAATATAGAATCTATTCAATTACTAAATAATCAACTAAATCCGCCAACACCATTGCTGCAAATGAATCAACCGAGTCCAATGTATCAGACACAACCTCCACGATCATCTCCCATTCCCTTTTATCCTGATCTCCAGTTACAGCATCATCAAAGCCCGCAACAATTTAATCAACAAACCATTTTCCAACCAGTTTATCAAACGCCTTCATATTTCATGAGCCATGGGAATCCAAATACCTTGTTTGCCAATAATAATGGTACTAATAGTAACAATATGAATAGCAATTATGCCCATGAATCTAAATTTTCAAAAAATAATACCGCTTTACACGGCCAAGTATCTGGTTCACCAATATCTGCAATACAATATAGAAAAAACATAGAAAATCAATACACAGGTAGTTTCCTTAGCAAACCCAATAACAATGATCCATTGATCATAAACCGACCTTCATATTCTCAGATATACCAGCAACAGTTTCAACAACAATATCGGCGGCAATTTACACAACCATCCAGACTGGACATAAATGAACAATTTGAAAAATTAATCCATGTGTCCCCGATTAATACACCTACAATACCAAATTACAATCAAAATTTAGTATTACCCTTTTTAAATATACTACCGACAAATACAGGTATTGCAATAAACAATAATTTTAATCCTCAGGTTGATTCAATATCAATAAACTCCACACATTTTGAAAATCACAGTAATACAGTCTTACATCCAAATGGGAATCAAACAAATTTAAATATGGGTTTAAATAATGCCTCTCTTAATGAACCAATTCATGAAAACATAAATTTTCATCTTGAAAATGATATTGACCATGATGAAAAGGACATTACTAACGTTCCTCCCACTACAGAGAGAGGGTAAAGATAATCAACTACAGGATTTATGCCTGAAATGATTATTAACAAAAAATCATAGTGTCATGGTTTGATTCTTTTTTTTTTTGTGTAATTAAAATATGCATCAAGTACGCTCCAGCATCGCCTGTCATAGGTCCACCCTAGCACTGCAGACATTGTCAAACTTTTCAAAACTTTTTTTCGGCATTCTTTACTAGAAGGGTTATACTATTTCATACATTCTATAGAATACAGACACTCCTACGGTGCACCCAGTAACTGTATAAATCTTCAAGCTTTACGCATAGACGAGGAAAGAATATTCAGCAAACAGTTAGATTTGCCCTCTTGTATCAGGATTTTCCCAAACACAAAAACCTAACTATATGTATAGATAATTAATACTTGGCCTTCAGTAGTAACATCAAAAGCAACCATCTGCAGAAAAACATTTAAGCTTTTCCTGCTTTTCCGCTCTTGCGGAAATATTGGATTGCGCACAGCAACTACAGGTTCCCCGTTCCACATGAGGTATAAAACCAGCAACCCCGAATCGGTGAAACACAACACATAATGCATAAAACTCGCCTAACAAAATAAAGCAGAAGCATGAGCTGTTCTACAGCCGTCTCTAAATCCTTAACGCCGATTTCAAAAGCTGTAAATGTAACCCAACTAGTAATCTTCAACTGGCCTGCCGTTAGAGTTACGAATTATGTAGGAATTTTTTACTGGTGAGTTTTAATGTTTTTAGAACCGAATGCTTTTATCACGACAAGTGTTATGTCATGCGTGCTTACGTCATCTTTTTTTTCCCAGAAATCGAAAGCCACAACATGAAATTTCAATTCTCTTCGTATGTGATGTACATAAACAGAATAAATAGTTTTTCATTTGCAACTTTATTCATAAGCAAATAACATGTCTTCATTTTTGAATTCATTAAATAGACGAAGCAAAAGTAGTGTTCATGATGTTGAATCCAATGAATTACCCAAGTCCAGAAATAGTATGTCCAGTATAAGGACAAGTACCACAAGTACCACAAATACCACAACATCAACAGATATAACAAGTCCTATACCAACATTATCAAGAACACCATTATCCAAAACAAACAAAAACTCATCTCCTGATCTGGTGAATATTAAGGATCCAAATTTATTAAGGGAGATTGAAAATTTGCGAATTTCGTACAGACAACAAAATTTTTGGAAGTATCATATAATCAAAATTTCACCATTTGAATTTTATATGACTACAAATCCTGATAAAAGGCATAGATATGTACGTAATGCACCAAGTTATTTTATAAAATTGGATTTACCAAATGATTCCAAACCTGAAGGTAATTCAAAATCAAAACTATCATTAGGATCACAAAGTCAAATAGATAAAGGATTTAGATTAATTTTCACACAACAACAAGTATTGGGTATCAATGGATATGATGGATATTATGAACCTTTCATTATTGAAAAGTTGTCAAAGGAAAAAGGTGGCCATTATAAAATTAAATGTCAATATAATGAATATCAAAAAGATTGGAATATTTTAAATAATGTGAACACTAGTAATAAATCAACACAACGAAATTTAAATTTCCAATTTTCAAATAACCATAATAATAGTAAAGAGACAGAAGATTATGATCCAGCTAATGGACTTGTTTTAGGGGATGATTATAAAATGAATGATAACTTACATGCATGTTCAATTAAAGAGAAGAAGAAATCTATATTTATAAAATCTAAAATTGAAGGTCTCAAACTAGCTAAAGCAAATTCAATATATTTCTTAGATACTTCATTTTTCAAAAAACGGAAATGGTTTGATCCTGTAATTGCTGTTTTCAGACCATGTAATAGAAAGATGAAAAATAAATTCACAAAATCCATTCTTACTATGAATAACTTGAATATTAATAACTCGAAAAAAATGTTTAGTGTTAATAAACTTAATGTTGATTTTAAAAATCTAACAACTGGAAATGGAAATCATAACAATAACGAAGATGCCGACTCAGATGATGATGAAGAAGATGCTGACGAAGATGATGATTTTGATGAAAATTCAGAGAACGTGGTAGACTCTAATTTATCCTCATCATCATCATCTGGTAATTATTCTAAATTTTATAATGCGAAAGATGGGTTTTTCAATAGACACCCCAAAGATGATTCGCCAAATGATTATAAACTTGGATGGTTAACAATTTATGAAAAGGGTAAATATTTTGAAAAAATTCCAAATGCTGGAAATTGGCAAATGGTTTTAGGTATGACTTTTGCTGTTTCCTTTGAAAAAATGATTGATAAGTATTTGAAAGATAATAACGAGCTTATGTAGTATTTGTGTAAAAGAATTATGTACAATAAAATTATGGATATTATATGGAATAGACTAGACTCTGCTGACAGTCCACATTGTAAGTTTTATTATCTTTAGCATCGTTTCGGCTCAACTGTCAAATAAAAAAATTTGAGAATCTAAATCTCACATTTGGACACAAAATCCATTAATGAAAAAATCCGAAATTGAAAATAACTTATATTTGATTTACATCCTTGTATAGTCAAATGTCTTCACATCGTGTGTTGCTATGTTACTCAACACAATCAGGGACTTCAGAATCATTAACTGAACGCTTTTATAAAGAATTTAATGAATTAGGTGGATATGAAATTTGTAAAATTTGTCAAATAAATAATTTTGAGAACGAAGTACTAGAAAATTTCGAAATTGTTATATTTTTCATTAGTTCATATGGAGATGGAGAGCCATGTGATGATGGTATTGAATTTTTTTCTAAATTACCCACCATAAAGTTGAATATTAATTATTCTTTATTTGGATGTGGTAATTCATATTATGATGATTATCAAGCAGCTGCAAATAAGTTACATGAAGAATTACAACTACAAGGATGTAAATTAATAGGCTCTTTAGGATATGGGAATGAAGCAGAGAATAGGATTTTTGAAGATTTCGAAGATTGGAAATTTGATTATATTCATAACTTGAGTGATTTTCTAGGTATAAAATTAATTTCAAATAATGAATTTCATCCGCTTTATCAGATTATCAAGTCGAATGGAAGTAATATTGTTAGACCACCATTTAATGAATTTAACCCATTTCTCAGTAAGATTGATTTATCAAGTGTTAAGAGGTATGGTGATGATTATATACATTTTAATGTTGAATTAAATTCGGCCAAGAGTAGATTAAAATACCAAGTTGGTGATCATGTTGGAATTTATCCACGAAATAAAATGGAAGATACCTTGAAATTAATGAAAATATTAGAAATTACCGATGACTGTTCTTTTAAAGTGATGCCACTCAATAGAATGGATTCCAATAAATGGAATAATTTAGTATTCAGCTCATATTTTGAATTTTTCAATGGTTTTGTTGAAGTTAATGGCATCTTAACAAGACGGTTTATCACTGATTTAAATAAATTCTTTATTAAATCTGAAAATATAAAAGACAGGTTAAATAAGTTGGTTGAAAATAAAGAGTATTTTTTTGAAAATATAGTGAATAAAAAGATAACACTCGTTCGATTATTTGAGAACTTAAATATTCAACATGAAGATTATTCCAGCATTGATATTTCATTTATTTTGGAATATCTTGGACTTTTAAGACCACGATATTTTTCAATTTCAAGTAGTCCAATAAAGGAGAAGGATAGTTCTGGGATCTTATTGAAAGTAGTTAAAGACGAAACCAATTCATTTGATGGTGTTTGTTCAAAGACAATAGAGGATATAATCAATGGTAACTTAGATAATGAGGTTAGAATATTTACTAGGAAATCCAAGTTCAAACTACCTATGGATATATCCAGGTCAATGATTTTTGTTTGTGCAGGTAGTGGATTAGCACCTTTTAGAGGTTTTTTACAAGACATTTGCTCTTCAAATAGGAAAATTGATGATGTTAGTAGAATTACATTATATTTTGGATTGAAAGAAGATAATGAAAAATATTTCTTGTATGAAGATGAACTTGAAGAGTTCAAAAGATTATTGGGGGGTAAATTAGAAGTTCGACTTGCTATTTCTGGTAAGCCCAATGTCAAAAAATACGTTCAAGACCTCCTCCGAGAGGACAGTTTATTGGTCCAACAAAAATTGCAAGAGCAAACGGGATGTGTATACGTGTGCGGATCAGTCGTTCTGGGACAAGGTGTCCGTAAGGCCTTGGTGGACGTTTTCTCTACAGATGGAAACTTACAAACGGGGGATAACTTTTTGAAGGAACTGACAGTCCTGGGTAGATTCAAAGAAGACGTTTGGTAGGTATTCCCACTGGAAGAAGCAAAGAGGAAAACCGTTGTAAGAGAAAAGTGTGTGGCGCTGTAAATTGCCGTTTTGGGCAAACAACAGTTTAAGCCGAGTGAAGTGGCGATTATGGCTCCTGGTAAACGAGTTTGTAGTGTTTTTTGATGTGTTACTGGTGTTGTTGGTGTTTGTTCCTGCTGTAAACACACATACATACAGTACTACACATTGGACATGGAGGAAACTGCGTCGTTTTCGACTTCGATTTCTCTTCCAGGGTCGTCTTTGGACTCAACTCCGTTGACAAGGGCGTCGTCTGATTACTCACTGCACATCCAAGACGATGCGTCGCCGTTATTGGCTAATGCCATCAATAACATACATTTAATTCTATCCAACCAAACAAAGGCAATGTCACTCCTTACCTCTCAATACAGAACCTCACAATTGTCCATCAATCAAATGAAAACTTCCCTTAGGTTACTTAATAATTCACTTAAATTAGGTGGCAAAATAATTATTTCCGGTATGGGTAAATCTTTCAAAATTGCTAGTAAAACTGTTGCAACTTTGAATTCTTTAAGAATGCATTCAGCTTTACTACATCCATCAGAGGCATTACATGGAGATTTGGGTATGATCAGGGAAGATCATTATGATTCACTCATAATCATATCTGCTTCGGGCAATTCACCAGAGTTGACAAAAATGTTAGAGCATACCCCACCAAGCGTGCCAATAATTTTAATGACGTGTAATAGGAATTCAACTTTGTCTAGACATCCCAAAGTTGTATCGTTATTGTTGGCAGAAATCCCATCAGATTTGTCAGAAACCAATCTTTATGGATTAAGTGCACCAACAATTTCAACAACTGTATGTTTAACTATGTTAGATGCTGTGTCTATTGCATTGAGTGAATTGCATATTAGTGATTACAAAACAAGGAAAAACGTGTTTGGGATTCATCATCCCGGTGGTGCAATTGGCATGGACTATCAGTTGGAGAAACTGAAGTTAACAAAACTAGATGGTTTACCAGATGATGAGCAAGACAAGGAACAATCGGATCCATTAGTACTTGGTGAATTGGATGAAGAACCGAAAACAGCCGATAATATTGAGGGTTTGAATATGACAGATTTGGTGTTTATCAAAAAACTTCAAGATACACCCTACAAAACAGAAACAGCCTCACTCCCTAATACCGAACTAGAGTTTCTTCGGCTTATAACCACCAATGACTACATTATTTATCAACAGTCAGTTATTGACTGTAAAAGTGCTCGTGACATGTACAGAGAGTGTGTTGGAAATGGCAATACATGGGAACAAACACGATGGCAGGTTGAATCTGTTTCCATTCCGTATCCAACGTGATTATACATGTAACCTGTCTATGTACGACACAACTATGTAATATCTTTTCTGTAGTAGTAAACAAAAAACGTTATACAATTTGACAACGTAAATAAATAAAAATAGTCCTCCAACGTTTTTTTTTAAACGCGATTTTTTTTTTCTTTTCCCAATTTCCACACCAACCTGTTCATGTTTTTGGTATGTAATGTGGTATAACTTCTTCTGATATCACATCACCTGCCACCTTCCCACTTCCATGTCTTCCATCTTTAAAAAAGCAAAGGACAGATCGTCCAAGGAGAAATCGAGAACCACCTCTGGAACTTCCATTAATTCTTACAATCCTCAAAACCATTTAAATGCACCAACTGAAGTAGCTCAAGCGACTCAGTTTCATCAGGCTAGAAATGTCAATGAATTAACATTCAAAAGAGGTGATTTCTTCCATGTTTTACGAGATGGGCATATTGCTCCTGACGGCACAATTGAAATTTTTGATCCAATTAAAAATATTAAAGGTAGAGCCCCAGCAAATTGTTTCAAAATTTTTGAAAAAACTCATAGGCCAAATGATGAAACTAGAAAAGGTTCAAGTGGTAGTATTGATACAAATACAACTAACAGTCCTCAAATGCCAATTAGTAAAAGGCATGGTTCAACAACTTCAACCAATTCTTATTCTTCTTCAAATAAAGATGTCAAAGCTTTAGGTAATCTATTTGGTGTTGTACTGTATGATTTTAATGCTGAGAGATCTGACGAATTGTCAGTTACTGCAGGTGACATCATTTTTATCTGTGCACATCATCAGTTTGAATGGTATATAGCAAAATTTTTAAATAAAGTGGGTGAAGTAGGCTTGGTTCCTGTTTCATACGTTCAATTAATTGATGCTATAACTAGAATTCCTTACAAAGAATCTCCAAAATCAATAATTGACTCTGAAAATTTACCAACTGTTGATGAATGGAAAATAATGAAAAATAAACATAAATCAAGCAGTAGAAATGTGGGGATGCATAATAGCAACATTAATGATAATCTATCAAGAAATCCATCACAAAATAAAGCCACTAGTAGAACCACCTCAATAACCAGATCTCCTTTGAAGAGAAATATAAATGAAGCCTTACTAATTCCAATCAGTACAAATGTTGAATCATTTTCAAGTACTAACAATAAGTTTTGGTTCCTAATTAGAGTTACAATGTCGGATGGATCAACTAGATCTTTATGTAGGTATTATGAAGATTTTTTCAATTTTCATCAAAAAATGTTATCCGCCTGGCCAAAAGAAGGCGGTAAATTTGATACAAAGGAAAAAAAGGAAAGAATTTTACCATTCATTCCTGGTCCTGTCCTTGATGTCACTGAAAGTTTATGCCATAAAAGGTTGATTGATTTTAATGGATATTTGACTATACTTCTTCAACTACCAGATTATATTTCAAAATCAAATCTGGTTTTATCCTTTTTTGATTTAATGGATGGTGATTCTAATGGTTTAAACAAATCATCAAACGGTTTTAACCACATAGTCGAACCAAATAGACCCGCTCCGAATTTGAAGATTATAAATTCTGATAATCGTACATCAAATTCAAATAGATTTAATCCACCTACTGAAAATCTATCACAATTGAGTTTGAATAGAAGATCACAATATGATAATAATAGAAATAGTGTTCATTCGAATAATAAATTAAATGAATATCAAACAAGGAGAAGTTCTTCTTCATTGAATTCATCTCAACAACAAATACCATTACCTTCAACAAACTCAGCACCATCACAATCAACAAATAAATCACCAACTGATGGTACAAAGATCAAGCTAAAATTTTATTATAACGATGATATCTTTGCACTTTCTGTACCATCAAACATTAAATTACTAGAATTGAAAAACATGATCATACCAAAACTTGATGAAGCAGATAATCCTGATATTGAACTAAAGATTCAGTTATACTCAAAAAATTCAAAAAATTCGTCAAATTCAAATTATGATAAATCAAAAATAATCAATAATGATTCAGTACTTTGGAACGACGAAAATTTTATTGACAAGGGTAAATTTTTAATTATCGTATAAGCCCTTTTTTTTCCTTTGTATAACATTCTACCTGTATTATTACCAATTGTTTTTAATAAATTTGTATTTAAATTGATATATTCTTTGATTATTTACAAAAAGTCTATTATACTATATAAAAACAATATCCTATATACAATGCATTATTATAATATTAGCTTTAACTTTTAATATCTAATGAGTTTCTTCTTTTTGTTAGCGTTCCTTTTGCCTTTCCTTTTGTTTAACGATTCAAAAAATTCTCTACGTTTAACAGCCTTTGAACTGTAAGCTCGCGTAATATTCTGAACTGATGTAGCATTATCATCAAACTTAACTTCATTTTTTGAATAATACTTAGCAAATTCATCATCAACATCATTTGATCTAAATGAATTTGCACCCAAATTTTTGATGAACTTTGAATATAAGTAATTTTTATCTGTATCACTGTTTATTTTACTAATTTTATAATCAAATTCCCATTTATAATTTTTAGATTTATCTAAAATATCAACTGTTGGCATTGGATGTCTGGCTGTGGACTTTTCACCACCAAAATAATGATCGATTTTCAGTTCATATGCAAAAAAACCCTTGTTCTCATTACTATTTTTCAAAATACTTCTGTTAACTTTATAAAATTCATTTTTGAAGTGATTTGAGTGTTTTGCAAATGTTTTAATTCTGTGAGTAATCTGATTTGGTCCACTTTGAAGCTCAGCAAATATTTCTTTACTTGATTCTATTCTTTCCTTTGTTAACATTTGTAATTGGTGTACTTCACGATCATCTAAGGTATTGACAACCGCTATCAAACTACTCTGTGAATATTCACGATGTTTTGGTTTGCATTCTTTTTCTAAAGGTTTGGATTCAGTATCAACTTCTAATTCTGTTTCTGAATCATTATCAGATACTTCTTCAGTCGATTCGATTTTTTCTTTTGGGGAGGTATTACTCAATTTCATTTTCTTAAACATAATTCTGAAAGGTTTACCATTTGTATCCTTAATGATTTCATCTAATAAATTCTGCAATAAGTTCATTGACATTCTTAATTCATAATCTCCAATGAATGTTGATAATGCTTCTCTTTTATTTTGAAAATGATTACCGAAATCATTTGAAATATTTTCTAGTATATTTTGATTTTTCAGACTGACATCCTCTGTTTGACTATTTTCATCTTTTTTCTGTAAAGAATCAATCCCATATTTGTGTTCATCTTTTAATAATTCACCAAAATATAAATTGTCAATGTCACTTAGTGGTAAATATTGGAATCCCAGAAATTTTTTAATATTATGAAATGCCATAAAAATACCATCCATATTACCTAACCTTGCTTGTAAACTATATTTGAACATGACAATTCTAGCAGCGTCATACAATTCTCTTTCAAAACTTTCAAATAGTCCATGAGTTTTAGTAATTTCATAATTTGTTGGATAATAATCTGTATGTGCTAAATCAAATCTAATTGAACAAACTGCTCTTGTTTTAATATCAAATGTACCACATGGTAATCGATCATCAACTGCATCTAATTGTGACCTGATTAAGAATTTACCAATTTTGGCAAAATGGTAACATGATTCTTCATCTGAAGGTTCCTTTAACGAAGACCTGAGAAATTTTGAAAATTCTTTAGGTTCTTGTGTTAACATCAACTCCAATGCACTACCTAACACAGATAGCGTGATTTCTGAATCTGTTGATCTATCAGCATCTAACGAATATATAGTTTTTGCGTCATTTTTTGGTGTAACAACAATTGATGTTGGTAAATCTATAGTTCTTGTAAATTGGGTAGTTTCTGGATAAAATTTCGAAAACGTGGATGTATTAATTGGCCTATTGTTACTTAAAAGTCTGTGAAATTTAGATAATATACCAGTCATTGATGAAGTAGACGAATAATATGAAATTGGTTCTTTGTATTGTTCCTCGTTATTGATAAAATTAGACAAATTTAATAATGAAGTATCCCTACCGGCTGGTGTGAAATTACTAATTTTATCAATTTTAAATTGATTAACATGTGGTATTTCCTTAAGTGATTCATGAAAATTAAAAACCCCAGTTCTTGGATCTGATAAATAATGAACACCAGGTGAAAATAGTGTTGACTTTAAATTGTGTTTTAGTCTAGGAATTTCTCCCCATGATGCACCAAAGCTTTTTAACGGTATATATTCAGGCAAGTTATCAGATTCTACGTACTCTTTTTTTAATTCAGTGTATTTTTCAATATTTTCTTCAGTTTTTGATTCTTTTTCCGTTTCTAGTGATAATTTATTTAAATCGTTTAATAGTTCTTTGTTGTTACCTGCATAATTCAACGTGGAATTTTCACGTATACTTTTGGAAAATAAATGAAATGTTTGAATACAATTTAACGTATTATTACAAACCTTTAGGCTCAACATATTCGTTTATCCTTCAAGAAAATATGAGTGAAATTGGTAGAACCGTTTGAAATTTAAAGAAAAAAACTTATCTCAAAAAAAAATGAGAAAAAAGGTAAATTTGAAAATGAAAACACGAGAGACAAAAAATTCAAAAAAGTGCAAATATTACAGATAATAAGTTTTCAATCAAGAAATTATTGTGCTTAAACGTAATTTATATATGCCAAATACTCTAATTAATTTATTAAAAAAACAGACCTGAAATAAATGCAAAAAGTGCCATAAATGGACCTATTGTTACATTCATCGAAGCTGCATTGTTTTCAGAATGTGAAACTGATGAAATTGATGAAACTGATGCAGTTGTTGTTGGCTCGACAGAGCTAGTTGTTGATGAGGTGGATGAAGTGGAACTTAATGAAGATGAAGATAGTATAGTGGATGAAGTGGAACTTAACAAAGATGAAGATAGTGTGGTGGAAGAAGTAGAAGATGCTTCTGTAGAAGAGGCAGAAGATTCCTCAGTGGAAGAAGAACTGGAGCTATTATCATCGTCGTCATCGTCATAACATGCATCTTGAGTTTCGGCCTGAAAACCGTAGTTTTCACCATTTGGACCTTCGTTCATCAATTGTGTTAAACCTTCAGGTTGATCCGGAACTGTAGTACTGAAGTTGAGGTTGGTTGGACAGTCAGAATATTCATAATGAGCAGCACCACCATCACCTGATGGATTTGAAGTTGATGATAACATAGACTTTAAGTTATCATAATCTGTCAATTCAGAAATTGCACCTGTTGAATTATCAGCTTCCACAAGACCATAATGGTTGATATATTCAAAATATTCATAAACTAAACCACCAGAGAAAACTGGTGACATCATATTTGAATATATTGCTTGGATTTCGGTAAATGGTCTATTATCAACAACTTTATTACATCCAAATTCGGATAAGAAAATTGGAATTGAATAGCCTGAATAGTCTGCCATTTTACCTCTGTAACCAGATGAAATGTATGAGGCATGACCACACCATGAGTAATCGTTCACCCCTAGCATATCGATTCTTTCATCATCAACATCACCACAATTTAAATAATGTGCAAGATCAAGTCTGACTTCGGAAACATCCGCAGCTGAATAACCAACTGGAATGGCTCTATAATTTTGTGCTCTCATATACTGTTTCATATCTCTGGTAACTGCTTTAACGTAAGGTGAAAATTGGAAGGAATCAACATCATTAATCAATTCATTAGCCGAAAAAAAGCCAAGGGTATTATTATATTCTGCAAATGAATCAATAGTTGCAAAAATTTCGGTCAAGTACTGCAAATTATATGAACATGCTGGATCATTTCTTGAAATTGAGGTTCTTGGAGTATTGACATCTAAAATAACATAAATACCCGCATCTTCTAGTTGCAGCATACATTCAGTATGGTTCAGAGTATTGTCAACTGAATAAACTCTAATGGTATTTAATCCTAAATCTTGGAAATAAGGAATATCTCTTCTACAAACGTTGGGATCTGATAATGGATCGGTTAAATTTGATGATCCACCTGGTTGGTAATCAACACCTCTGATATAAAATCTTTCATCTGAATCAGCAACGTAAAATGCATTATTTTTGACAGTGATGGGATCAAGCGCTTTTGTTGATGTAACGATTGCTGTTAGTGTGGAAAGAACGGATAAAATTTTCATTTTGAAGATTTTTGAATAGTATTGAAATGAATGAAGAAAGAGTAAATCTAAACGGATGAATTATACTTAAAGTATTTTGTATTGTCGATGTCAAAGAAAAATTTATACGAGTGAAAATAAACCTGAAACTTAAACTACAAAGGGTTCTCCGAATACACAAAACATCGTGATAAATCTGAAACGGTGAAACAATCTGAAATCGAGCGAGTTTTGTTTACGTTTTTTTCAATTTTTTTCAGTTTTTTTTTTTTGCTCTTTATCCGCTTTCGGGACAGTTGATGATTACTTTTTTTCAATCGCTTTCGTCAATAGACTTGGCATCAACGCTTTCTAAGAGTTCTGCATGTGGAGGCACATCATGGTCTGCCAAACGACCCGTCTCTTCAGTAGATGCATTTTCAGATATTTCAGACATTTCAGAATCTGAAGATACCTCACTTAAAACGGGCTTATCTGTAACCTTTTCTTCTACTTTGTCTTCCAACACATTATCAGGTTCAAGTAATTCTAAATCTGCAATTTCCTCTTTATTTATGATATGAAAATCATCTTTACTAGAGAAAGATTCCTCCAGCTGAGGTTGTTCTATTTCTGCTTCTTTTGCAACCTCCTCTTTAATAACATGTTCAAAAGCTTCGGTTTCTTGAGCTGCTTCCTTTAAACATTCATCCTGCTTTTCATTTATACATGTAACGTCATCGATATTTGGTTCACAAACTGATCCGCTGAGAAATTCTTCCCGTAAACTTTCATTTGGCTCTTCAACTGCCTTGTCGGATATACTTAAGTCCAAACACCATAAATCTTTAACAACGGTTGTAAAGGAATTGCCAAGGGTTAAATCATTAACTTCAACAACTTTACTAACCTCGACAGGTAACTTTCTACCCCTTGGGCCTCTTGTTCTAGCTCTTCTAGAATCCTTAATTTTGGTTTCCTTTTCTTCAGATTGTTCAACTGGTTTTGATTCTGATTCATCAGATGTATTAGCTGATGCCGCTGTCTTTGCTTGTTTTATGGCTTCATATGGATTACCACCAAATGCCATACCTGGTAATCCCATTCCGATCATACCATTTAAACTTTGGGCAAAATTAGATTGTAATTTGCCAACCTTTGGAGTGACTCTTTCCTTTTCGATGGCATTTTCCGAATTTGAATCCGTTCCAGTAACTTCATTATTTGTACTTGCTCTTTTGACTGGTAAAATTGGTTTGGGTTTAATCAGCCCTAAATCGCTCTTTTGTTGTTGTTCAAGCATTTCTTGAAACTGTGCAATTCTTGATGATGGCTTTTTTGGTACCCTTGGTGGTGGTTTTTTACTAATAACAGGTATGGATGATTCAGTTTGTGATTCTGAATTTTTAATAGTAAATTGTGATTGATCTAAATGCTTTCCAGCTACCTTAGGTCTAGATTTTGGAACAACTGGCAACCTCGATGTTTCACCATTTTCGGATTGTTTAACACTTTCACTTTCTTTAATCTCTTTAGTTTCTAATATCGATTTCACTTCTGTATTTGTAGAATCTTCAATCTTTGATGTTTCTAATTTTGAAGATTCTGGTTCAAGTTCAAGTACAAGCTCTTGTTCCAAAATATCTAAATCATCTAATGTTTTCTTTATATGATCTGAGCCTTTAACGACATCAGCTACTTCCTCATTTCTAACAAGCGAGTTGGTTTTTTCTTGAACATTTGATTCCTCTTCAGCATTTAGTTCCCGTTCAACCTGTAATTCCTCTCTAATCATTGATTTATCCTCTTCAATCTTCGGTTCCTCTTCAACCTTCGGTTCCTCTTCAACCTTCGGTTCCTCTTCAACCTTCGGTTCCTCTTCAACCCCATCTTCAACTGTTGGTTTTTCCTCAACTTTAGACAGTTCTTCAACCATTGAGTTTTCTTCAACTTTGCACGGTTCTTCAACTTTGCACGGTTCTTCAACAATTGGGTTTTCTTCGGCTTTGAACGGTTTTTCAACTTCTTGTATGTTTTTCTTAACATCTTCACTAATATCTTCCTCGACGTTATCGGTTAATTTTATAGCTTTAACATCATTTTTATTGTCCTCCAAATCTTCAACATCGACGTTTATAACTTTTGGTCTATTGGAAGGAACATTTGGAAGTTGACTGTCTTTAACATCATTTAATTGATTATTTGAGTGTGGCGACGCAGGAGGCAGATGTTGCATCGTCTCATCCACTGCATCAGTTTCATCTGATTTATCATCTTGGGCAACTTCATCCAGTTCAATCTCTTTCTTTTTATTACTTGAAAATTCACTAGTAGCGTGATCACAAACATTTGTATCAACTACAGACTTAATAGTTGGTCGTGATATTGAGATTTTAGACGTTTCGTCACTTACTGGTTTATCCAAGTTTGGTCTATCAAAAGTCAAAGTTGAAGAAATATTGATTTCTTCGTTTTTATTGTCTTTGATATTTGGTCTAAATGTTGGAATCGAAGGACTAGATGTTCTAGATGGTCTAGTTTTTGGAATTATTGGACTTTGTTGTGACGAAGTTTCATTTGCGTTAGTTAATCGCTTTTCTGGTCTTGATTTAGGAATCACTGGTGAATCAGTATTTGATCTATGTGGTCTTTGTTTTGGAATCTCTGGAATTGAATCACTAGAAGGTGATCCAGTATTTGATCTATCTAGTCTTTGTTTTGGAATCTCTGGAATTGAATCACTAGAAGGTGATTCAGTATTTGCTCTAGCTGGTCTTTGTTTTGAAATCTCTGGAATTGAATCACTAGAAGATGATTCAGTATTTGATCTATCTGGTCTTTGTTTTGGAATCTCTGGAATTGAATCGCTAGATGATTCAGTATTTTGTCTTGTTGGCCTCTATCTACAATGTTAGTATTCAAATATATCAAAGGTATGAGAATTGGATACTACATACGTGTTTTGGAATTGTTGGAGTCTCCATAATTATTTAAATAACTTCAATGGTAAATTTAAAGAATGTTTGAATTACAAAAGAAAGACCAAACATTGTTCCTTGCACTTCATATTTGGTTTTACGTTTTACGGATATGTTAGCGAATTTGTAGCACACACTAGTTAAATATTTAACCTGTTGACAGATATCAAATATCGAGTATTATTGAGTAAAAGATATAGCCTTATACTTTATACATTATTAGTTCTTTCTATGTTATTAAGTATACAAAGAATGCAGATTTAAATCGGAAGATCATTCAATCCAATTGATGTAAAATTGTGAAAAAGAGCAACTGTAAAAATGGGGAGGGTAAATCTTACATCGAAAAGAAATGATAATTAACAAATGTAGTTAATGATTCATTAACAAAAATGATCAATCACATTTATCAGAATTAAGCATAGTTTAATCTGAAAATATCGTTTAAAACGAAATATGAACCATTTTCAGGCATTAAATGAAACACTTGTGAGTATCTTTGTGCGTTTTCTTCTTCATCAATTAATAATTCACCTGTAACCATAACTAAAACATCACCAGCTTCCGATGCAGGTTGAGCATCTAAAGTGGAAATTCTATGTTGAACTTTTGCAAATGGTAATGATGTAAGTTTTTCAATAATATTTCTTGCACCTTGCATTTGAGATGATTCAAAAGTTAACATTGAGTGATCTCTCTACATAATAATAAGTAAAATTACAATCAAATTGATCATAAATGTGGTTTTGAACGTTAGTATTTCGTAAAAAAGAAAAGATGAAATGGATAATTAACCAAAGCAGTTGTTTAAATTGTACTTACGTAAAGATTACCTAATGAAGATCTATCTTGATCGAATTGTTGATAGTAAAAATCACAAAATGATTGTGCTAAAGTATTGAAATCAACAGACATGGTATTTAATATATGAGTAAAGATTTGGCTGTTAGAACAAATACTGTATTAATAAAACAGGAATCAAGTAAACATGAATTATAAAAGGATGTGAAAATTCAAATTCTAGAAATTCATGTTGAAAATTCAAAAAACCGGGTAAACTTGCGGTCTCGGTGCACGGATTTTCATAGCTTTTTATATACGCCAGTAGTGTCTTTACGGATTTTGCTATCACCATAAGAATACACGTCGGATATAAAATGACATTACACACCTAAGCCACTGATTTTAAGGAAAAATACTTTTGATTAACTTTGTCTGTTTAGTAAATGTATTTTAGTATTACAAATGATAATAAACAAGCATTACACGTTATAATTTCAGCTTTGTTTAGCTATCAAAGTCAAAAACTGGTTTAAAAAATAGCAGATGAATAATTTAAACTAAGTTGTAAGTAGAATGTGAATATTGAATAAAAGGCATAAATAAACAAACAATAATTAGCAACACTATGGATAAGAAACAATTAAGTTGACTGGTAAAATAAAGAAGAGCAATCGTCATTCACATTTATGATATATATAGCCATAAATCAAAATTGAAAATCTGGTTATTTAAAATGTATAATAATTTTGTTTCTCATTTACTGTTCTCGTTACATATAATTGATTTGATTGTTTCACAATGCAAGCAGTTAAGAACCAAAGAAAATTCTTATCTCCATTCTTTCTTTTTCTGGAATATTAAAAGGAAGGTATCGCGTTTTAGTTCAAGTTACTGCTCTGACGATTTGACATTTTGATTGGTGCATCGTTATTTGTAAAGACTAATTTTCGAAATATGTAAGTTAATCTAACTGATTTAGTTAATAATTTTATAGATTAATAAAATACATTTTAATTTTCAAAACCGAATTTTTAATATTAGTGTACAAACACTCAACTAAAACACTATTCATAGATTTACCGAAAATCCTTATGATGTTTCCATTACCGTCCTGTTTTTACATTTGACATAAAATTCCTCTGATTTTCATCACTGCTTTATAAACTAGAAAAAGAATCCAATGAATGACCTCATTTAGGCTTTACGAATTTTGTTCTTTCTTTGAAAAGTTATTAGTAAACCACTACATGAGAGTTTAATGTGTAAAAATGATTTGAGTTCAGTGATGGTATGTAAAATTGATAAATCAAAAACATGAGATCCCATTTGGTAAACCTTGTACTAAACTAGCAGAGTCATCCAGTTGTAATTGAATTGACGTCATTAACCAAGAGCTAATCAAAAAAATAAAAATTGTTACTCTTTTAGTCAAATTAAAAAAAGTTTTAATTTTAAGGATGCTTTCCAAATAAATTCAACAATATAATTGATTAACATGTATCTGATAAGACTCCAGATATATTGATTAATGATATGTGGAACCTTTAATACCCCATACTGAAAGGAGCAGAAACAAAAAATCCAGCTGGGATCCTATTTTCGACGCGTCGCCCGTTCGATTCCTTACCATCACAAATGTGCATCACTTTTTGAAGCCAACAGTTATGATATTCTAAACATATGCACATACATAGCAAACACTGCAATCAATCCTTTACCGCTTTAATACACAACTATGTCGGTAGATACTTCCCGCAAGAATTCAGTGTCTACACAATCACAATCGTTATCATCCTCTGCATCATCTAAAAATAAACCTCAAATCATAACTCCTAACATCCTGGAAAACTCATTAGGTGAAATTATTCAATACAGAAACAACCTACTAACTGAGTTTCAAGAATTAGGACAACCAGATTTAATTCATATTTCAAAGTATGATAAATCAATTAAGCAAGAAATCGGGGAATATCATTATGCAACAGGTATAAATAATTCTTCATTTGTTCAACCTCTAATGTATCTACAAACGATTCAATTGAATGACAAAATTCAAGCAACTTTAAAACATTTAAAAATTGCTACATATTGTTCTTATAATGTATTTACAAGAGGTGATTTGAGAATTAGGTGTCAATTCCCAAATTCTAACAATCCATTGATTCAATTTATACCAAGTGATAAATCGAAAATTACAATTAATCTTTCCAATGATAATAACAACAATGCAAATTCACACTTATGGACTGAAGTTTATGTGTCTTCCTTGATTAGATCCTTATTGTTTGCTGATTCAATTGAAAGACAACTACCTGGTATGTGTAAATTTAATCCAATTCAATCAACAAAAGACACAAAAGAAGCAATTCAATCAATGTGTTCCCTGTTACCAATGGGTGTTAAAACCGGCTGTTCAGATTTATATAATAAACCCTCATTATTAAATAATTATTTAGTTGATTCAATTTTGAAAATTTTGTGCATTACTAACTACTATGATTATGCAATTGAACAAATTAAAAAAATTACATTTGATCATAAAATTAATTTAAATGTTTTGATTGTTAAAATTTTAATTATGAAAAATGATTTTGCAAAAGCCGTTAAACTAATGCATACTTCTTTATTAAGCTTTCCAAGGGATGGATGGATGTTGAATGAACAAGTTAAATTTTTAATTTCTCAGAATAGATTTGATTTAGCTCTATTGCCATCAGTAATTTCGGTTGAATGTTTGCCAAGTGAATTTGAGGTCTGGAAAAACCTAATTTTAATTTATATTTTGCAAAATGATATTAAAAATGCCTTACTTGCTTTGAATTCCTCTCCTATGTATATCAATAAAAGGAAAGACATTTATAAAGCAGTTAAACCAAAAGCTTTTGAATTCAAATTCCCGTTTGATGGTAAAATTGAATCAATTTGGAAAAGCTCGGAAATTTTTGGTTGTATTTCGGGTATTGGTAATATTGTTGAATTTTCAAATAGTGATGAAGTTTCTAAAATTAACTATAAACTAAGGTTAAAAGTCTATGAAGAAACAAAGTTGAATCACACTTTTAAAGAATCTTATAAACTGTTATCTTTAATGACTAAAAATAGTTCTTGGTCTCAATTGCTTAAAATCAGAAGTGAAATTTTTGTAATGGAAGATGAATATAATGAAAATGATAATGATACCATATCCAATGAAAATAAATTTAAATTTAAAAGATTAAGTGAAAAGTGGTTAGACTCGTTGTTTTTAATTTTTTATGAAAATTTGAAAAATGTTCTAATTTACGAAAACGATTTAGTTAGTAAGCCTTTGTTAAATTATACTCCTTTAGAATTGGAATTGATTGGTAATGAATGTTTTAATGTCCATTATTTTAACCAAGGTTTGATTGCATTTGATAAAGCTTTAAATGAGAGATTTAGTGTTTTTGCAGCTTATAAATTACTTAATTATTTTCTACATTATTCAGAAAATGAAAAAATATTTAAAGAAATTAATAAATTGGAAAATGATTCTTTCAAGCTGGATGTTGATTCTATTCTGAAACTATGCTGTAAGATAATCAGTTGGAATGCAAGATATTATGATGAATTTCCAATAATTGTTTTACAAACGTTTGAACAAATTATTAAATCCAATAATGATTATGATATATCAGTAATTAAATCTAAAATTGAATTTATAATTTTAGATTTTGAAAAAGCTGATAAATTATATAAAAAGTCTGCTAATAGCGAAGATAAAGAAACATTCAGAGAAATGGAAGGTTCTCAAAATATACATGGTCTCATTGATAGATATCTTAGCTGGATATCTCAGTTTGACAACGAATTGTAAAAGTATAAGAGTATAGTATAATATTTGTATAAACTTGTCAATTAGAAATCGTCGCGTCGATAAACTTCTGGAATTTGAACTTTTTTGAATTCCTTTGATTTTCTATTTGCTATTTTCTATTTTTCATTTTCCACTTTCGATTTTCAATTTTCGTCGCCATTTGTTCTGTGTTGGTTTCACAGCTGACAATTTATACAGACTTCGTCTAATAAACATTTTTTTTGTATTTTGTTTTTTTTTGTTTGCTTATATTATATTTCATATACCGCATATTCGTTGCATATTCATTATACAAGAAATTAGTTTTTTATCTATTCATATAGGAAGGGAATAGGACATATTTTTGAAAACAACTAATTATCATTTAATTGATTTCTTTTGTTTTTTGTTTTATTGGAACGGTTCTAAATTCAATCATTTTTCTTAAAAACTAGTACTTAAGTTAGCACATATTTAATCAATTTATTAATTGATTTGTTAAATTATACATTTCACATATTTTCCATTTGGTTTGTTTTTCTTATATTTTACTTTTATTGATTAAGTTCAATTTTTATGTTAATAATACTTCAAAGAATATATACATAAAAATATATACATATAAACACATACACACATACAGATACATTTTAAATACAACAATTAAATACACTTTACTATAACAAGGAAGATACACACATTATGTCAGGATTTTGGAAATTTACAAGCAATTATGCATCAAAGGTGTCAAAGATCCTTGAAAATGAGAACATCATTTTAGAAGATTTATTAGATGAAAGAGACACAGTTTCTGAGTTATTAGCTTCAAATGCAAGATTAATTGAATATCTAAGACGACCTGAAATATTGGAAAAACTAGTTGATTATGTTGTTGAAGATGATGAATATCAACGCAATTCGATTAGTAATGGAGATAAAAAACAAGATGATACTTTTCATAATAATGCTAATAATGAAATAATATCTCAACCTTCAAATGAAAAGGAAAATGAATCAACCCAAAATGGACATTCCATTACTTCAAATGGGAAAATTTTTGATTCTTCAAATAGTGACATTAATAATAACATTATAAATTCAATATCATCAAGTATTGTTGATGAAGATTTGAATATTAATAAAGAATTAACTAATGAAGTATCAGAATATAAAGATGATGAAAACAATGAAATTTCTGGAGTTAATAATACAAGTGATGAAAGTGATGAAGATTCTGAAAATGACGAAGAAGAAAAGAAAAAAGAGAATGAAGAAGAAGAAGAAGAAGAGGACGACGATGATGATGATGATGATGATGATTATGATGATGATGATGACGACGAAAATAGGGATGAAGATATTGAAGAAACAGAAGATGAAAGACACAATAGAAGGGCACAAGTTGCAGCAGAAATTTTATCAATTGATGTTTGGTCAATTACTGACACTTTTATGGAAAGTACACATTTATTATCAAAATTATGGTGTGTCCTTGATAAGCCTGCACCGATGCCAATATTTAGTGCCACATATTTTATGAAAATTAATGAGCATTTACTCGATATGAAGACTGATGAAATGATCCAATTTATACACCAAGAAAAAGATTTAGTCAAAAGATTCATGAGGCATATTGAAACTCCCCCATTAATGGATTTTCTGCTGAAAGTGATATCAACTGATAAACCTGATGATTCAACTGGTATAATCGATGTTCTGAAGGATCAAGATTTGATTCTTTCCTTAATTAATTTTTTGTCTGATGGCATATCAACATCAATTCAAAGTGCTTCTGGTGATTTCTTAAAAGCTTTTATCACAATATCTGCAAACAATGCAGAGAATACAACCATTGGTCCAAATGAGTTAACAAGGCAATTGGTCAGTGAACCAATGGTTAGATTATTGGTTGATAAAATGTTACAAGGTGGTACAGCATTATCAAATGGTGTTGGAATTGTAATTGAAATTATTCGTAAAAATAATTCAGATTACGATCCAGTACCTGTTGTTTATGTTACCATAGAATCACACCCACCAACTCCTAGAGATCCAATTTATTTAGGTACATTGGTAAAAATTTTTGCAGAAAAACTGCCTGAATTTAGGAAGCTTTTGGAACGAAGAATTACCAATACTCTACAAACTCCATTTGGATCAATCGAGCCCTTGGGATTTGAAAGATTTAAAATTTGTGAATTGATTGCTGAATTAATTCACTGTTCTAACATGGCTTTATTGAATGATCAAAAGGGTGAAGAATTGGTTAAAGAAAGAGATGAAACCAGAGAATTATTAATCGAAAAACATAAAGAAATAATGAAACGAATTGAGGTTGATTCTTCAATTGAAATTGATAACGCAGATATTTTGAAAGAAGTTGAAAATTTAAAACTATTAAAGAAAAACCCAGAGGAAATTAACGAAGAAAATCTAAGTGACAGTAATAATGAAAATAATGAAGGAAATGAAAATGATGGTACACTAATTGATGATGAAGAATATTTAAGAAAGAATCCGGTTGTTGGAGATCAATTAAAAATTGCTTTATATGATAATAGGATAATAGTTACTATTTTAGATATGTTTTTCAAATTTCCCTGGAATAATTTTTTGCACAATGTTGTTTTTGATATTGTACAACAAATTTTAAATGCAACAATGGAGATCGGATATAATAAATATTTAGCTGTTGATCTGTTTGGAAGATGTAATATAACTAAATTGATTATTGATGGACATAATAGATGCATCAAATATGAAGAAGAAAATGGATTAAGATTAGGTTATATGGGACATTTATCGTTAATAGCTGAAGAAGTTGTAAAATTCATCTCATTAGAAATTCATAATACAACTTCAAAGGCAAAAATTATTGATGAATCAATTGATAATGATGAATGGAAACAGTATGTTGACGAAACTTTGACTGATATCAGAAACAAGTACAATGCCGTTTTAGGTAGTGATGGTAAACAAATGAACGAACATGACATGAATTTGTTTCAAAGAGTTTATGGGTCTGGTGAATATGATGAAGAAGATGAGGATGAAGGTGAAGAGCATGTTGTTGAAGAAGATGAGGAGGAGGAAAATGAGGAGGGGGAAGATGGTGATAATGATAATGATGCTAATGAGCGTCGTGATAATGCAGTTCTAAGGAATACTCACGACAATAATTCCAATGGATATATGGACTCTGAGGGTAATGGAATTGAATCAGATAAGTTCTCTAGATATATTGGTGATGAAATAAGTAACGATTTACCTGATAGATTTGGCTCATCGGATGATGAATCTGAAGATGATGATATTAGACATAGAAACAATCAATCATGGTCTGATATTGACAATGATAACTTAAACTTAAATTTAAATGGTGATATTGTTAATTCTCAAATTGGGGGACATCCATATCATGAAATGTCAGCAGGTGGTTTAGATGATGAAAATATTAATATCGATGATGAATTTGATGACAACGATGTTGATCTCGATGATGAACGTTACAATAATAACGATTACGATGATGATTATGATGATTATGAAGATCCAAATGATGATGGTAAATCATATACGAAATCAAATCATCCATTATATCAAGCTGATGGTTCTTTAAGATTGAATGAAAAAATTTCTGATGATTCAACCTTTAACTAGTCATAACTATTTTTTCTTCTCATCTTTTATTCATCTTACTTGTATTCTTTTGCTATATCTGTTTTCTGCTGTACGAAAATATATTTTATGCCTTTCATTTAAAATCAACTTACACTCGTACAAAAAATAAAAAATAAAAATAAATCGGTAGATTTAAAAAATGTTAAGTTTTATGTTTCAATGCTTTTTTCCACTATATGTTCTCTTCGCAATTAAATTATACTTTCAAGTTATGTTCAATTTTTTTTACTTTCTTTAATACTATAATGATTTGTTTATCAATTTTATAGATCTTTTATGTAATTTTAATCCAAATAGTTAATTTAAATTAAAGCTTCTAAAGATGGAATAAGGTGTAGAACATCATTTAGAGTTTTTGCAGGTGGTATTTCGGCAATTATATTAACGCCTAATTCTTTCAACGTGGTTGCATTATCTTCGTTTATTTCACCATTTAAAATAACACCTAAAACATCAATATTTGAATCTTTCAATACTTGAAGTGTAAGTAGTGTATGATTTAAAGTCCCTAAACCTGAACGAGCAACGACAATGGTTGGTGCATTAACCTTCTTCATTAAGTCAACTGTTGTTGCATCTTTAGTAATTGGGACAAGTATACCACCAGCACCTTCAACAATTGTAAATTGATCGGTTGGTAGAGTGAAAGAATCTATATCAATTTCAGTAGTATTTTCCAAGACTGTACATCTCCAAGGACTTAAAGGTTTTCTAAATGATAAAGTTGGTTGATGAATTTTAATATTTTTACAGTCAGTATTTGATTCATTCAATAGACGTTGTACGGTATGGCAATCACCTGGATCTTCATCTAATCCTGTTTGTAGGGGCTTCCAATATTCACAGTCCCATTTTTTAACTAATAAAGCCGAAATGAAAGTTTTTCCAACATCAGTGTCTGTTCCTGTAACGAAAATGCCCATATTTTTTGCTTGTTTGAAAAGAAGAACACATGTTACTTAAGTGGTTGAAAATCATTGCCCATTTTATAGTTTATCGAAAAAGCCAATTATTAAAGAAATTTCAGGATAACAAATCCCGATTGATTCATCATGTTAATCATGAGGAAAGCACAAAAAAATAATATTTTTCAACCGTTTTTTGCTCATGGAATCATTTGAATCATCTTTGATATCATTTTTCATTTTTAATTTTAGTCAATACAATCCCAACAAAATGGAGTAGTCTTGATGTTGTTTAAAAATAAATCGTTTGCTGTTTAAGATTCTCGATAATCCTAATTTTTGTTTCATTATTATTTGTTAATCACTGACAAACTTAATCAACATGTCTGACGTCAAAGAACTTTTACAATTTGATAAACAACACATATGGCACCCATACACGTCAACAATTAATCCATTACCATGTTTTTTTGTTGAATCAGCCAAAGGGGTTAAAATTCAGTTGGCTACTGGCGAACAATTAATTGATGGTATGAGTTCATGGTGGGCTGCGATTCATGGATATAATCATCCTGAATTAAATGAAGCTGCAACCACTCAATTAAGTAAAGTTTCGCATATTATGTTTGGTGGATTTACCCATGAACCTGCTGTTAAACTTGTAAAACAACTATTAGCTATGACAGTTCCTGAATTAGAGCATTGCTTTCTTGCTGATTCAGGATCAGTTGCTGTTGAAGTTAGTTTAAAAATGGCTATACAATATTGCGATTCTAAATATGGAGAAGCTAACAAAAGAAGAAAGTTTTTAACAGTCAACTATGGTTATCATGGTGATACATTTGGTGCAATGTCAGTGTGTGATCCAATCAACTCAATGCATGGTTTATATTCTGGTTATGTTAGAGAAAACATTTTTGTTGAGCCACCAAAATGTAAACCAACTGATGAATGGGATTCAAAATATATTAAATCATTTGAAGAAAAAATTACAAAATATCATGATGAAATCATTGCAGTTGTTTTGGAACCTATTGTCCAGGGGGCTGGTGGTATGAGGATTTACCATCCTCAATTCTTGAAAGAAATTCGTAAATTGTGTGACAAATATGATATCTTACTAATTTTAGATGAAATTGCAACTGGTTTTGGTAGAACAGGTAAGTTGTTTGCTTATGAACATGCTTTAATTGCACCAGACATTTTGTGTGTTGGTAAGGCATTGACTGGTGGTTATTTAACATTAAGTGCAGTTTTATGTACAAAGAATGTTGCAACAACTGTGTGTTCAGGAAAAGCAAAGGGATTTATGCATGGTCCAACATTCATGGGTAATCCATTAGCATGTTCAATTGCCTCTAAAAGTTTAGAAATTATTCAAAGAGGTGCTTGGAAAAATCAAGTGTCAACAATTGAAAATACTTTTAATAAAATGATAAAACCTCTTGAAGCAAATAAAATTGTTCATGAAGTTAGAATTATTGGTGCCATTGGTGTTATTGAATTGGTGATTCCCGTTAATATGGGTTGGTTTCAACAAAAATTTGTTGAAAAGGGTGTTTGGGTTAGACCTTTCGGTAAGCTTGTTTATTTGATGCCTCCGTTTGTTATTTCTGAACATGAACTATCCATTTTAATTAATGCAGTAGTCGAAACAATTAAAGAATTTGCAAATTTAAATAATTTATAGAAAATTTTATATAATTTTAAATTAGATACTTATTATTTTTCAATAACTTTGAAAATTTCTGAATAATTTGTTGTTCTTTTATACTCAGGTTTAATGAAAACAAGTGGATCTTGTAATTCAACCATATTTGAGTATGGCTCACTCATACCAAAACCTAAACGTTTTAGCTGATCAATGGAAAACTGTTTAAAATAATCAACATCACAATTTAAAAAAATATTTTCCTTTTGTCTACGATTACCTCTGCCCATAAATAAAATAATAATTCTTCTAATTTCATCATCTGTAACATTTGATGATGCTGAATGAACCACTGATGCAAACAAAAATGTTGCATCACCCTTCTCCATTTCATTATATATACAATCATTGATATCTGGTTTTTGTAGATGATCCCATAAATGTGAACCAGGAATTATTCTTGTTGCACCATTTTCCTTTGTGGTACGAGTTAAAGCAACCGAAAATCCTAGTTGAGATTCCGAATTGAGGTCAAGGGTTTCAGGTGTTTGTTGTTTTCTGATATTGTGTTCAGATTGATCATCTCTATGTAATGCTTGAAATGCAGCACTTGGTGAAACTTGAAAGGCAATTGAACTACTCGCAATTGCAGGACAATAACCAACATTTAAATTATCACCAATCCAGAAAACGTTTGATTGATCAAGAATTTTATGTGTAAGTCCTAAGTTTAATGGATGTGACAAAATCTTATTAACCACCATTGGTGATTTAGAAACAGTATTTGTAACTCTGATTGTTTGTTTTGGAAACAATCTTGGATCATTTTCTTTTTCATTGAAAAATGGGTCAAGTTCATTATTGATAGCATCAATATCACTATCAGTAAATAATTTTTTGATTCTGCAGATACCATATTTTTTCAAAACTTCCAAAATTGTGTCAACATTGGCCTCTTCTTTGGTTAAGGTAATATCATCTTGAATGACCTTAGGAACTGCCAATGGTTTTGGTAATTTAACTTCAGCCACTTTTGTTTCAACTAATGATGGAGTATCACCAAAATCTGTACATTTAGTCAACTCAACATCTAATACGTTAAGACGATGCAAAGTTTGTGTGGTGCAATTTTGATAAGATAAAGACATGATTGGTTTGGTTTAATTTAGCCTGATGGAAAAAAAAATTACAAAAAAAATCAGCAAACTTGAAGCAGGAAATATGGACATTTTCACCTTATTTATATGCCAAATAAATCGTGTTATTCATTGCTCAACATAAAGTGGTAGCAAAATGCGTGATTCATATGATTCAACGGGGTGGAAGCGAGAAAAACACATTTTTTGCACTTTGAATCATTCATGGATTTTTATGGATTAAACATCCAACAGGTGATTATTTCTTGTCTAGTGACAACTTCTTCCTACTTTCATGTTCTCTATCTCTTTATCACTATACAGCATCACTAATTGATTCATTATTTTATTAATTTTTATTATAGTGCACTTAAGAAAAAAATTATAACTATATTAGACCTACACATTTAGCGGGTTGTGGCAATAGTTTCATTTACTGTAAGAATCAACTCATTAACAAAATCCAGCAATTTTTCTTTCTCTTGAATTGCTTCTTGTTTTTCAATTTCAGCTTTTGTTAGTTCTATTCGCAAATTTTGAATTGTTTCCAACTGTGTTTTTTTTGTAACTCCCACACCTGGTAATGTATCAATAATTGTCAGAATTTGTCTCGTTTTCAATATTATATCAGTTGCTAGTTCTTGTTGGCTGGCTTGAAACTCGTATTCGGTTGGTGGATTATAATTTGGATCCTCAATTATAGGATCTAGTGGATCTAATTTTGCCACACTGTGGTTTTGGTCAACATATGAAAGTGCTGAAAACAGAATGTCCATAAGTTGGTCAAGACATAACTGTAACTGTGTAAGACGATCCGGCATCTGTTGTAAATGTATGTCTGTGTGTCGCTTGTATAATTATTAAAGGAAATAAGAATTAACAACTATGTGTTGTTGTAAGAAAAGACACAGGAAAACATGTTGAAACTTAAAATCTGGAAAAACGCACATGTTTTCTCCTGTTGTAATAAGGTCAATTTTTTCAGTGAATAGCCAGCAGACTAGACGAAAATGTCTGCAGATTATTGGGTTTCATCACAACGAGCTCATTGGCAGTTTACTAAGGATAGATTGATCTCTCTTCGAATGAAAATTGCATATTGGGAAAAACAAAAAATTGACAATAATCCAATATCGATACGATATGATACAAATATGAGGATTTATATCCATCAGATGATTGCTAAATTAGGGAGAAAATTAATGTTAAGGCAAATTGTGTTATCAACAGCTGAAGTTTACATAGCTAGGTTTCTAACAAGGGTTTCATTAATTGAAGTTAATATCTACATGTTAGTTGCAACCTCGATTTATGTTTCTTGTAAATTATGTGAATGCCCTCAGCATATTAGAACAATAGTTGCCGAAGCCCGTAATTGTTGGCCTGAATTTATTACTAATGATTTTACAAAACTGGCCGAGTTTGAGTTTTATTTAATTGAAGAATTAGAATGTGATTTGATTATTTACTATCCTTATACTTCGTTATCTCAGTTAACTGATATATTAGGCAGAGAATCAAATTTAATAAACTCAAAAGTTGTTAGCCAGTATAGATTAGATTTGACAGATTTAGAAATTGAAAATGCGTGGCAGATCATAAATGATAGTTATATGACAGATTTACCATTATTGTATCCACCTCATATAATAGCAGTTGCTGCATTACAATTAGTTTTAGTCATGAAATTTGAAAACAATGTTCATAGTAGTGATATTGAAAACAAAGTGTCCAAGAAACATAAAAACAGTTTAAATTCTAGCATTTCACTATCGACTCCAAATGCAGATCCATTAATGTCTTTCATGTTTGATGGTAATCAAGCTACAGCAAATAAAACAACATTAGGAAATAGCCCAGTTAAACCAATAAGGAAGTATAATAATGAAGATACGATTATTTTTAATAACAATAAGGGTGGATTACGTCGAAAATTGAGTCAAAATCCACAACAAAGTCGACCCTCCCGTCAAATTAGTGTGTCTGCTAATGCAAGTGTTAGTCCCGAAAAAAACCACGTAGTCAACAAAATCAGTAGAGTGGATGCGTTATCAAATTTTCTAGCTGGTTCCAATATTAATTTGGAAGAAGTAATTGATAGTGTTCAGGAAATGCTAACTTTGTACGAATCATGGCAATTTTATGATGAGGGAAGTCTAAGACAAAGTGTTCGAATGTTTACAATGGCTATCAACAGCACAGCACATAATTAAAATTAGAAAAATTTATACGTACTTGTATATAATTTACTTTGTATTGCACATTCTTCATTTTGCATTATCATTCTACACTATAAGTATGCCATACGTAATAAAAAACTTTTATATTTTCTAATTACTATAAATAACAAATAAACAATAAACAATAGACGACACGAAAAAAAAATGAGGAATAAATTTCTGACGAACTTTTCATTTTCCATTCCATGAAATATTGATTCTACTGTTGTTTACGTGCATTGCTTTACGAGCTTGCTGATTCTTCACGTCGCCATATCATGCCCAACTTGTCGTCGTCTAGCACTCCACCTTCCGCAGGCTCTGATGAACTCAGACAGAGATCTTCCTTGGAAAAGCAATTAATAAATGAAAAAGATGTTGCTGTTGCTGTTAATGGTGATGTTGATCTAGATAATGAAGATGAAATACATAAACAGCAACACCTTCACAATATACAACAAATTAAACAATCTGAAAAATTAGATAGATCCACTATCAATTTGTCCATTCTTTTCTATATATCTTTATTTTTAGCTTCTCACTTTATTTCCAATTCATTCTTTCAAAAATTTTATTCATTATCATATAAATATCCAGATTCAAATTTTTATGATATCGGTTTACAAGACATTTATTTTACTGCTTTTTGGATTATAAATTTGTTGTTTTTTAGAAGTTTTTTGATTATTTATTTTTTCAAACCATGTGCAAAATTAGCTGGTATTAAAAAATTCAGAGCAATACAAAGGTTTATTGAACAATCGTGGTCAATTTTCTATTATTCATTATCTTGGGGATTTGGATTTTATCTTTATTATAAATCAAACTATTTTTTTGATTGTTACAATATTTATGCACAGTGGCCACATGATCAACTGTCAGCTGAATTCAAATTTTATTATTTAGTTCAAACTGCTTCTTGGTTTCAACAATTCATTGTTTTACATTTAGAGGCAAGAAGAAAAGATCATTTACAAATGTTTGCTCATCATATTATAACGGTTTTATTATGCACTGGATCTTATTGCTTTTATTTTACCAGGATTGGTCACATAATTTTATTATTAATGGATATTGTTGATGTTTTGTTATCAACTGCTAAAATTTTAAAATACTGTGGTTTTGAAAAAATCTGTGATCTTATGTTTTTGCTTTTTATGTTTTCTTGGATAATTCTAAGACACGGTGTTTATATTTATGTTTTATACTTCAGTTGGTCAAAGGCAAGATTGATCATGGATGCAGATTGTTCATCGTTAATACCTGGTGAAACTGCAAAAATTTGCTATACAAATTTTCAAATTGATTTCTTTTTACTATTACTAACCTTCTTACAAGTTATCACAATGATTTGGATGTTTATGATCCTTAGAGTTGCTATTCGTGTTATAAAAGGTAATAATGCGGATGATATAAGAAGTGACAGTGAATAAGTATTAAAAAAAAGTATGTGTAGTATGCCAGATTATAACGAACACCATCATCATGAACGACTTTTTTGTTATATACTTCTTTTAAATGTGAATCCAAGTCAGTTGCAAATAGCTTTCTAATGTATACGTTAACAAAAAACAATTTACCAATACCGACATCACCAGCAACTAAACCTTTGACAGTTGGAATAGGAATATTGGGTATTTTGATGAAAGAAGTTTTCTGTGATACAAAAAAAAATTTTCTATATAACTAATTAACTAAAAATTAATTCAAACATTCATTCAAATAAAATTGAGTATAAGCAAATGATCATAACAATTATACCCCAAATTATTAAAAAAAAGGATAGCCTTTTAATCAATTTGCTATAAAATATTGCATTATTTGCCTCACTTGGAGAATATTTATATAGTCTATTAATTAATTCATCATTGTCACTAGCAATCAATTTATATCCATAAAAACCAGGTAAAACAAAACTGATTAAAACACCACCAGTTGCACCAACAACTGCTAAAATTAATTCAAATGAATTCAGTAATAACGCAGCTGCATATGATGCCAATAATAAAATTATAGTTAAAGTACGGAACCTTGTATTTGACATAGGAACGTCTTCTTCGTCCAGTGCAACAATTTGTTCTGCGTATTCAAGTGACGATAAGCTGTTATTTGAGGCATGTGCGTGTAATAGCGGTGAACGATCATTTGAAGCTAATTCGGCTTCAATTTCATTATTTGTTGGCCTGACTTTTTCTGAAAATACATGATAGATATTGTTAACTGAAACACGGGCAGGATGAAACATTAAAGGAAACGATAAAACAACCATTAAAACTAGCAATGCACGGCCAGTTTGTGAATAAATATTATTATCGTACATTAGTAGAATATTACCCGCAAGTTTGTCACCAAATGTTAGGTAACCAGTAAACGCAACTAAAAGAAAAATGCTTGCAACAATTATCATTGATATATAGGTAATTTTAGTAGTTCTTTGAATAGTTGGATTTGATAGTTCACCAACAATTGAAAATTGAGTTGGGCATGTGTAAGCCAAAACAATCACACCTAATGTTTTGAAAATGGCTTTTATGCCTTGTGGTTTAACAATATGAATTTCACCCAATTTTTCAGTTGGAATATTTGAATAGTTGTTAATAAATGCATACACAAATGATCCCATGATTAATAAAGAAATATAAAAAATTGCAGTTAACGCAACAATTGAGGCATACTTTAAACTATCAATTTTTCTTAACATACATAATGGAATAATCATTGTACTAGACAATAGAATATAAAACACTTTCATAGAGTATGCATCCCAGCCATCAAATGTGAAAACGAAAGGTAATAGATCACCAGTTAAAACTAAGTATGAAATGTTAACACCAAAACATTGTAAAAAGATGGCAAGATCAAACATCACTGACAAACTTGGATATGTAATTCTGCAAACAGTGAAAAACGTTGCTGTACCAGGTGGCAAAAATTTGGTGGATACACTTTGTAAAAACATACCAAAGCCATTGGTGATGCCTGCAACTATGATTATTATACTACCAATAAGCATTGCATCTGTTCTGAATGCATATGGCAAAACCAATATACCTGAACCAATGATGGTGTTAACTGTGTTAATAATTGATGAACCTAATGAAGATCCTTGTGGCTCTGGCATCTATATTCTGCTTTCTTTGCTTAGAATTCAAAAAGAAGAGACAAAGTCTGACCTTAATTATCATCAAATAACAATTGTTTGATTTGAAATTCTCGGAAGTGAATTTCCGCTTCTGTAATATTTGATACTTAATATTTACCTTCTCATGTTTATTTTTTGAAAGCACCAAAGCTTCTTAGTTTTTTTTCCAAAAAAAAATATATAAAGTAGTAGGAATAATGGATTGTTTTGATTATGCTAATGTCTATAATGATTCATCTTCTTTTTGTTGAAAAAATAACAAATATTTATTACCCTTAACTGACTGTCCCAAAACAGGAACCGGTCACTCGCTAGATTCATGTTGAAAAATATGAATTTTTTTATTAAAACTAAGGCAATGAACAATACCTTGGCATAAAAATTATCTATATTCCACACGGAGTTTGTCCTGATTTATAATGGCAAATCAAACAAGTCAAAGATTACAGTCAAAAAGACGTCTTGTATCGTCTGATAAGAGAAAAAGAGCTCTTTTTTCATGTGATAGGTGTAAATTAAGAAAGACAAAATGTAATAGATTACAAAATAATGATTTAAAATATGATAATATCACACCCTGTTTACAGTGTTCAAAAGCTGGTGTTTCGTGTACCACTTCTATACCCAGAAAGAAAAGATTTTATGGGCCGGTCAAAAATATAGCGTTACATTATAAATGCTTATTAGCTTTAATTGCTGGTTTCTTTCCAGATTCTGATGTTTACAGTATTGAAGAATTAATAGATATTGGCCATAAATTTAAATTTGAAATGCCAAACATTGATGATAATGTTGATATTGATACTTCTGACAAAGAAGCTTTTGAAAAGGTGACTAGGAAATGCAAAACCGAACAAAATAAAGATATTACTGATGAAACTAATGGAACTAATGGAACTAATGGAACTAATGGAACTAATGGAACTAATGGAACTAACGGAACTAATGAAACAAATGAAGCCAATCTAAATACCCAGGGAACAATTAAAAATGAAGCAGATGATGAAGATGAACCAAACCATAATTTATTAGGAAACAAAACGAAAGATAAAGGTGATAAAATACTCGTAGAAAATAAACTATCCACGGATTCGGAAACATCTAAGCTCATTACAACAGCATCTGCAACTGCTAAAAAATTACCAGATTTACCAGCAAATGTAAAATTAAGAAGTAATAATATTGATAACGAAAGACTTATTATGGATAAGTTTGGTCATACACATTTTATTGGAAATTTTGGTACTGCATCATTATTAAATGGATTATGTGATATTATTATTAAAAGATCATTTAATCAAACAAATCCTCCTACTTCAACTCAGGATATTAGAGATTCTTCTGTTCAGACAATCACATCTGAAAATGTACCTGTTTATCAATATCCAACGCATTTGTATAATTTAGACGCAATTAATGTCGATAGGTTCCCACTGATTAATATCATTGAAAGGCAAGAAGCTGATATTTATGTCAAAGTATTTTTTGAGCATGTTCATCCATATTATCTCATTTTTAATCAAAATACTTTTATTGAAAAATATGAAGTATTTTGGGACGAATTAAATGTGAGTTCTTCAAAGGATAAACATTATAATATGACAAGCTTATCTAGTGGAGAAATTTGTTCAATTTATATGATTTGGATTTTAGGCAGAAGATTTCAGTTATATTCATGCCCTGACAAAATACCTGAAAATTCCGTTTTAAATGCAGGTATGATTGGAAAATTTATTGATATAATCAAACTCACATTATCAGATATTGTTTTAACTCCATCAATTGATGGTATTAGATTATTATTCTTGTTTTCAGTTTATTTGTCAAGTATTAAAGTTAGAGAGAGTGGATATTGTTTGATGGAATTGGCTGCAATCCAAGCAAAAAGTTTGGGTTTGCATAGAAAATCAATTGTCAATAAATTCAATGATGAAAAATCCGACGTTATGAAACGAATTCTATGGACATTAATAAGAGCAGAAAGTACATTATGTTGTTCATTTGGTAGAGCAAGTGCTGTTCCTTGGGAAGAAATTGATATTGGATTTCCAGAACTAAATGACATTAGTGATAAAAACTATAAATTTTATTACCTAGAAAGTTCAAAATTAAGTAAAATTATTTTCGAAATTTTAAATTATAAAAAAAAAACTCAAAGGGATCCATTATCTTTAATAAGTATTGAAAAGGCATTGTATTTTAAAACTAAGTTAGAGAAATTTTGGGATGGTTTACCAGAGAATTGGCAAGATTATAAATCTTTGCCGATTAAAAGGTATAAACCAAAATTACAAATCCAGTATCATTATTATTTTATAACATTGACATTACCGATGTTTTTGTATATTGTTAACTCACAAAACTATGTTGTCAAAAATGATGATCCCTTCTTATCCTTGTTTATTTGTGGTATTAAATCGTCCTTTAAAACCGCTGAAATTGTGAGTTTTACAGATTCAAAGGGATTTTTTAATGGTACATTGTATTATGATGTTTTTTATTGTTATAATGCAATTATGGTTTTGACACTGACGTATATTTTATTTAAATCAAATAATACAAGAAAACAAATAATTGATTTAAATAATTTAAATGAAAAATACGACATAAACCTCGAAGAGATATTAAAGTCTATTAATTTAATTAGAAAATTGGTCCTGAGAAATTTGGATAAAATAGATGGTACAATGAGAAGAATGTCTGATATTATTGAAACTTTATTAGAAGATTTAGGCATTATCGAACAGTTAGTTGAAAAGTTCAATGCAGCCGCAAGTAAAGTTAAACATATTGAAGATAAAGGTAATAGTGTTACCAGTAGTATTCCTTCTGGATATAAAAGATTAAAACTAAACATGAGCACAAATCACCACCAGCAACAACAACAACAACAACAACATCAACAACATCAACAACATCAACAACAACAACAACAACATCAACAACATCAACATCAACAACATCAACAACAACAACAACAACATCATCATCATCATCATCATCATCATCAACAACAACAACAACAACAACAACAACAACAACAACAACAACAACAACAACAACAACCTCGGGATAATAGTAAAAGAAAAGGCTTAAAAACTCCACCTATATCAGATAAAACTAAAGATGATGATCCAATTAGAAATAACGGTCAGTTATTCAATAGTATTCAGTTAAAGAGGACAGATTCAAATCCATTCATGTTAAAGCATGAATTTTATGATGACAAGAAAAGTGGTATCAGTGCTCCAGCGATGCAACCTGTTAATACAGCGGAAAATATCTACCTTCAAGCTCAGTCTTTGTCCAATAATTATGTAAATACAGGAAGCATGAGTTATATTAATAATAATAGTGGTAGTAGTATATTCAACGACCTGATTACTGATGCAGATATGACTGCACCACCGGCTAATGCTAATGACATTAATGATGTTTTAAATTCAATGTCTCTCAATACAGATTTGATGGATGCATTATTTGGTACTGATCTGTTTAATTCAGACGATCAATTGTCACTTTAGATAGCGCTTTTGATTTTGCGCATGTGTGTGTACTTTATCATTTATGTAGCATATTATTACCTTAAAGGGGGGCTCGGTTATGTTTTAGATTAGTGATAAGCTAGAAATTGTTAATTCAATATCAGACGATGTTGTTGTGCAACAACACTAGCTTCAAGCAAAAAACCAGGCCATTGAGAGCTCAACTCCAGAAATGGTGAAATTGTTTTGGGACCTAGAATTTAATTGACAAAACAAGAAAAAGCATGCGATAAGTGCACACCTTAAACTTTTTTACCGTATTAGGCAATCCGGTGCTGTTATCAGTTTCTGACCTTTGGATTATAAAAAAGAAGGCATTCGCCATTTCTATCCGGGCTGTGAGTGGGTTTATGGGCTATTCACTATTTCTAACAGTGATAATCAAATGACTAACGACTCAACCAGCTTTTATACTTTACTAGGGGCGGGCACTGCAGTTGCTACAACCTTATTTCTTGCAAAAGTTGCATATGATAAAATTAATTCAAAAAGGCAGCATGAACCGATTAAACAAAGAAGGTATAGTTCAAATGGTGATGAGCCAGTTCCTAAACCAACTCCGCTTTTTATTACGCCTGATCAAGTGAAAACTAGAGATGATAGACCATGGCGACCATTTAGATGGCCATATCACCAAACAATGTCAATTTTTAAGTTGGATGTTAACAATTGGTTAGATATGGATAAATATTATTATGATTACATTCAAGAAAAACAAAGAGTTCTTCATACTTATGGTCCAAATAATTTTGGTTGGTTACCTGGTTCTGAAGATGCATGCAGAGAGTTGATGGATATTGTTAAAGAACACATGATGACAAGGTATCCTTTATTATTTACAACCCAAGATGATGGTGTTAACGTTAAAAATGAACTTACAGGCGAAGTGCTAGATTTTAGTGAACCATTAAAAGAACATCCCTTGATCTACGTTTCTAAAATGGCAAAGGAAGATTTTTATGTTGTTTTAAAGGGTGAAGATGGTATTCATAGGTTAATGGCTGGAGCAGTTCCTTTTCCCGGTGGTTCATTTGGTATTAGTTATAAGTTAGGTAAAACTTTAGATGTTATACACACCGAGGTTCCATACTATGAAACCAAATTAAAGCCATCAATGGAAAAATGGTTCGGGAAAATGAAACCAGCAGATTTAGTTGAACGAGCTTCTTGGTATATTTCATGGGATCACAAATTATTGTTAAATAATGTTTATGCTTTAAAAAAAGGTGACAAGGTTGAAAGTAACGTATTACCTTCTGAATTTAATGTTAGAGTTGAACGTCAAACATTGAGGAGATTACCAAAATCAAAAGCTATTATTTTTACCAATCATCCAGTTTTCTACTCAATTGAAGAAATGAAAGATGAACCATTGATTCCATCATTAATAAGAAAAATCATTTTTGAAGCTCCAGAAAGCATATGTAAATATAAAAACTTTCCTAGTTTTAGAGATCATATTTTGCCATATTTAAATAATTTGGTTGATAGACAAATCAACTTAGGTCTGATTAATGAAGATACGCCAGTTAAAACTTTGCCAACGTATCCATTTGCAAGTTTCATGAAGGATTCTAACCCTGACAAGGGTTGGTCGAATCCAAAATATCCAAGTAATTATTCTGATAAATTTAAAGAAGAAATCAAATTGACAACTGATATGGAACGCCTTCATGGTAATAACAAAATAGAAGTGTCTATTTGAGCTTTTTTTATATATATACAATACTTGCTTTTCTTTTTTTATACCATTTATATTCAATTCTTTTTGGAAATCATATCTGATTCTTCTCCCTTATTTACGTGTTAACTTGTTATTTTAATACTTTAAAAACTATGATAATGAAATAACAAAACATTTCATACTTAAGTCGCAATTTTAATATATATATATTAGTATTTACACGTGATCTATCTTACAAACGATTTATTTTAGGGTATTTTCTTTTAAGGAAAAGATATCTATTTTTTTTTAAGATTTAGACAAAATGATTTTTTTTAGAATATCACATTCATTTATGTTTTTGAAAAATTCAAATTTTGGTATATTTGATGAAACTTTATAATTATTAAAGTTTAGAGAAGCAACGTTATTAGAAAAAAAATTTTTTGCTGATGACGAAGTATTAACCATACTTATAACTAATAATCCGTGACTATCTAAAAAAGTTATGATATCTAAAAACTCATTTCTTTTCAGTGCTAAGATATTATCAGTTAACTTACTTTTATCAATGTAATACTTGAAAAAAGAATCAAGATTTTTACTTATTATATTTAGCTGTGACTTTGACTTTACTTTTTTAATTTGGTTTAATTCAGTTTCATTTTTCTCTTCAAATTTAAATAACAGCAAAAGTAGCATTTTTTGTTGAACTGTTAATGGGTTAATTCTCAGATCAAAATTTACATTGAATGAATCAGAGCAAACTTTAACAACGTGAGATATCATCAACTTGGGTAATTTAGATAACTCAATCTCATTTAATTCACCAATTGATTTTGTTTTCAAAAGATTTTGTTCAAATAAATCAATTGATTTAAACATTAAATCAAAAGCTTTTCTCAGATCACCAGTTGTAACAGCTGATTTTTTTGCACAAAATTGAATTGCTGCAGGATGAACTAATGGCGGTAATCCACTAACATTTGGAATTTGATTTTCTTTATCATCTTCTTCACCATTTTGGTTATCGAAATTTAATGATAATAATTTATTTGTTATAACAGATTTAATTTGATCTGATGTATATGGTAGAAATTGAATAATTTTTGGACTAATACAGTTTGATCTCAACCTTGGTAGAAATCGATCAGTTAAATTGAGCGCATTTGCAATACCAATCAATAACAAGTTTGGTTTCTCCTTTAAGTCAATTAAATTTGAAGCCCATGTAAATAATTCAAATAATAATTGCTGTGATTTATTCACAATATTATCCATTTCATCGAGTATCAAAAGGGTCATATCATATTCAGTGTTCTGTAAAGCTGTGAAGCACTGAAACAGTTCTGTACTTGAAACAGTTGAACTATTTTTTTTATACCCTGTCATTTCGTTGTATAACTCCTTGAATAAATTTTCAGGATTGCTTAATGACATGCAATTAACCTTGATAATTTTTATTGTTTTATTAATTTCATAATCGCCAATTGAGGCAATGTGGTATATTTTTTTTGATTCGTTTATTTTTGTACAATTTGATATTATTTCATCAATTGTTGCATTTATTTGTGCCGATTTACCTGTACCCGGAGGACCAGAAACATAAATTGATGAAGAATTTAAATCTTTAATTGCTTCAATAATATAATTATTCAAACTTTTGGCTTCCTTTTCTCTGCCTTTCAAAATAGAATTTGAATTGGATGAATATGGATTAGAACTTCTTAAAAACAAATTTTTTGCTTTTGTATAAGGAGATACTGGAGATGAACATACAGATTTAAGGGATGCCTTTAAATTCCTAGATGCAGGTTTCAATACGCTATTTGAAATATTTATACTTTTTCCAAGGTTTTCGGGAGACGTGGGTGGAGAGAGTAAACCTAGATCATTATTATTTGATAAAACCTTTGAAAATTTGTGTTTCTTGTTAGAAGCAAGGATGGTCTCTTCAATGTTCAAAGTTCTCTTCAAAGACATTGGTTCAGTGTATAACAAATAAATACGGTGACAGATGTAATAAAAAAGAAGTGATTTTATCAAGTTTGGTGAAAACGTGTTTGGATCAGGATCAAACGGTAGCAAAATATTCACAGACGTGTTTCAGAGATGGCTGGATAATTAATTATCCCAATGCGGTAATGGCCCAATTGAGAAAATCATTTGCTTTTTTCTGGCGTTTCGTGTTTTGCCGGGTAACTTGTGGTTTGCGACTATCGACGCAAAAAGTTAAAAAAAAGTAAACAGTAAAAAGTAAAAATAATTTCATAATTTCCAATTTTTAATTTCCAATCTGAAATTTCAAATTTCAAATTTTAAGTGTCAGGTTTCTGGACATGACAAAATTGAAGATTCTCAACTTGCAAATATTTCCACACTGCAATTTTAAATTTTAAGGATACTGTTCCCTATTTCCAAGGTTTGCCATCTGACTGTCGTCTTTTCTTTTCCCACTTTGAGCATTCTACAAACTATACTGCTTTTTGGGGAAACCTACAACAACTGGAACTTTCCTAAGTACTTGTCCTGTGTCTAAAGGTCGATTTAACACTGCAATCCAAGGTTTGTTCTGATATATTATATATTTATCCCCCAGTTTATTGTTTAAGCCAAAATTTTACTGATTATTCCGTTTCACTGGTCTTTAGGTTTTTCATTACTACTTTTTTTATATACCATATATGAATCTTATTTGTATATTTGCCCTTACTATAAACCAATAAGATTATACAATAAATAACAAGGTTAAAATTGTCATAATAACTAATTCTTCAATATGCCTCAAGATCATCACCATAAAAGCGGTGGCGGGCGATATTATAAAGATAAGTCAAGGAAATATTATCAATCTCCCTATAATTACTCTTATTCATCTTATTCATTGAACCCTAATCCATTTCCTTCAAATCAACAACAACAACAACAGCAACAGCAGCAACAAAATCAAGTGAGTCATCACAATGAACAACAACCTTCCAATCCGTTTTCTTCACGAAGAAATGATTTGTCATCCAATAGTGTCAATACACAATCCTCTTCCAATGATCCTGCAAAGACCGAGTTCAATTCATCGAATAATGCATGGTACAATACTCCGCCAAAAAGAAGTTTGAGCTATCGTTCTTCTCGACCCCCCAACAACTCAAATATAAATGCAATACCTCCTACTAGAAGAAGTATGCATGCCTCATACAGAGATGATCAGTCGCAACTATATTCTGATTATAGTAATAATAATACATATACTTCCTATTCCCAGCATGATCATCATTTTAATACGTCGCATAAAAATCAAAGCTTTAGTAAATCAAAGTATTATAACAAACATTTAATTCCCAATAAAAATTCTATTTCAGTTGGAAACAATAATAAAAATGATGATTATCAAAATTTTTCTTCATTTCAACCGAATTTTTCACAATCTGCCGTAATACCTCCTATCAAAAACTCTTCACTGGAATCAACAACCAAAGCTAAAAAAAATGATGATACCTTTACCAATATGGAAGCTAAATCTCAATCTTCAACTGCAGATAAGGATGCTGATTTTGTTAAAAGTAAAAAAAATGGAAGTAACGATGATACGAATTTTAATCCTGAAATTAATCATGAAACTAATCCTGACACTAACTCTGAAATCACTCCTGAAACTAATCCGGACACTAACTCTGAAATTACTTCTGAAACTAATTCTGAAATTACTCCTGAAACTAATCCTGAAACTAATCCTGAAACTAATCCTGAAACTAATCCTGAAACTAATCCTGAGATTATTCCTGAAACTAATTTCGAAAATAAGTCTGAAACTATTTCCGAAACTGATGATCACGAAGATACTAATGATTCCGACAAAATTGGAAGACAGAATCATATGGGTGTTGATGAACTTCTCGAGAATAAGAAAAATATTTCAATAACTTGTAATAATAATTTGGTTGTTGATGAATCAACTATAAATAAGTCTGATATCAAGGATATAGATATAAAACCAGAAGAATCAAGTATTTCAACAATTCCAGATACTGTTGTTGAAATACATAGTGAACTTAATGGAAATCCTAATAGCAAATTAGCTATGGAAGAAAATAAAGCTCGACACCTTACAAATAATGACTATAAAACTGTAATTACAAAGAAACAGCCGTCTATCGAACTTAAGGAATATAGTGGTACTGATTTTTCAGGTATCCAAAGCTGTATTTTTCCAATGTTAGAAAAACAATATAGGGCTTGGGAATTAAAGCATACCCCCAAATCTATTAGAAGAAAAAGGCTTAAATACCTAAATAAATCAAGACAAAATGATATATCCCAATACAATTTTGTTGATAAATCATTTTTGGTTTTCAAACAGGCTGATGCTTATATACTATTTAATAATTTGAAAAACATATCTTCTATGGTTGAATCAAAAAAGAAAACCTTAATTGATCAATATGTTTATTCAAACCATCTTTGGAAGAAAGATGTTGAATTTTATGATAAACAATTAGAGAAGGTTTATGAAACTGAAAGTTCTGAAAAAAATTTAGATACTTCGGTTCAAAAACCACAACCACCTCAAAAACAGCTAGATCAAATACCTAAAACAACAAGTTCAAGAAGAAGTAGACACCATGGTGATTCAGTCAGAACTGAAGCTGAATTTATGGAAATTTTAGCTTCATTGGAACAGGAAAGAGAGAAAGACCCTCTGGTTAGAGCCCAATATGGTGCTGCTGTTATACCTGATATGATTTTAGATCCGATTGAAAAATATGGTTTAACAAGATATATGGATTCCAATAATTTAGTTACAGATAAAATGGCATGGGCAAAACGTATTTATAATGATCCAGTTGATACATTTACTGAAGCTGAGCATAGTAAATTTTGTGAACTTTATACATTTCACCCAAAAAAATTTGGACGTATTTCAAGAGATATGGGTGGTTTGAGAACTTCTGAAGAATGTGTTTTACATTATTATAAGACAAAGAAAACAACTAATTATAAACAGCTAGTTGCAAATAGAAATAAAAGACCTAAGAAGAAAATTCTTAAAAAGAAGAAAGATTCAAAATCAAAAACGGACACAATTACACCGGAAACTTCAAATATTGAGCTTGATAACCAAATAAATGAAGAAGAGCATAATATTTCAAACAACAACATCTTGAATACTAATGGATCCGAAGTCATTTCACCTACTGCAATTGACGATTATATTCCTCTTCCTAGTGCTACTGCTCCTGCAACCATTCCTGCTATTATTCCTTCTATTAATCCTGCTGCTATACCTGCTACTATACCTGCTACTATACCTGCTGCTATACCTGCTACTACACCTGCTACTATTCCTACCACAATTCCTGCTGATGTTCCTGCTGATGATCCTGGGTTCGTTTCTGTTTCTGTTTCTGCTCCCGTTTCTGTTTCTGCTCCCGTTTCTGTTTCTACTCCCGCTTTGATGACTGGCCAGGCCCCTATTGAAATTTCACCATTAATCACAATGGATACAAAAATTGACATGCATAAAAGAAAGATATCCTTTGACGATAATTTTAACAATAAACAAAGAAAGGTTTCCGATACGATAATTACACATCCTGTGGTTGTACCTGCTCAACCAATTGAGCTCAGGCATCAATTATCAGTACCTCAAAATATCCCTCCTTCAGTTTTTGCTGAAAATAATATTGCATTGTTAAATAATCAATATGAAGAGTCACATCAAATGCATGTACATGACGATTTGAAAAAGGGTAAACGCAGTAAAAAGAAAGATGAAGAGAAACATATTTCAAGCTACTGGAGTGTTCAGGATATCAATGTATTTCCAACTTTATTACAAACGTTTGGTTCATTTTGGGAAGAAATTGCACAGAGACTTGGTACAAAATCTGCTACAATGGTTAAAAATTTTTACCGAAGAGGTTTACTTGAACATCCTGAATGGCAAACATTTGTTCAACTAAAAAACCAAGCAAATCAAACTCAATCGCAAGCAGAATTACCTGTTTTGCAACCAGCATCTGAAGCATCACCACAGCCCGAAGAAAACCATAACCCGGTTAACGAAAAACACGAAATGGTCAACCAAAATGGGCCATCATTGGGATATTTTTATAAACCAACAAATACGTACTCTTCTACTTATGCTAAACCATTATTAACGCAATTCAATCAAGTCGGTCAATTACATCAGCCACAGCAACAAATGCTACCCCCAGAAAATTCTCATGTCCAACATATTCCTCAGTTTGTTCCAATTGACCAATCAGCACCACATTATAGATACTATGTTAATGAGCCTTACCCAAACTCACATTCATCAATGGCTCAAATGCCAGGTTCGGTTCCGGCATCTGTGCAAGTACCAATTGCTAATACATTTGCTCAACCTGGAAGAAATAGTGTCATGAATATGACATCATTACTAAATTCAAGTAATATTAGTGCGCCATTACCCCCGCTTGGATCAAATTTTGGGCCATCCTCTGTGTTAAATTTTCCAAAACCTAATGCTCCATCTACTCCAATTGTTAAAACTGAGTCAAATATTGGTAAACGTCAAAATATCATGAATTTACTCAATGAAGATACAACTAATAATAAAAATGATCCAACGTTTAGAAGAAATACTCCATTCAAACCAAATATTAGTAATATAATGAACTCATCACCTGTCCAAGTTGAAGCACAAAATGATAGTGTGCCAGTTGGGTATGAATTAGAACAACAGAATACACAACAAGTTCAAAAGGAACAGAAAGCTAAATTTATTGGTGGCACAAGTGCACTTGATGCACTTGCACAAATTGCATTTGAGAGAAAATAATTTATTTTTAATTCTGTATATTATTTTTACTTTTTTTTATTCCTATTTATTATTATTTTATTTATTTCGATATAATAACGTGTATATTTTTTTCAAGCTACAGCTCCTGTATATTTAAATGTTTAATAAATTAATTCAATATCAAAAAATTATAAAACTAATGTAAATCAAACATTAACATTTGCAGAAAATGTTAAACTATCAACAGTAAAAACAGTAATCACCTTCATAATAAATTGCTGCAACATTTTTAGTGATTTTACCAGGTTTGTGGATTACCAATGATCTATTTGTAATTACACAAGTCAAATTAACTGGAATTTAAACACTAAAACTATTTCGAAATATATTTATATATTAATAATGATTGTGGTGAAGCTAAACTCTTGGATTATATATCCTAGTAATATGACTATGTATTTCAAATATTTTTTAGCACTGTTGAACAATTTGATGCTTTCTAAATACTCCTTTCGTCAATTAAATAAACAGTTTTGTTGTAGTTGGTGTGCCAGTCTAGTCCATGAATTCTGAAAATAGTTAGTCTACTAAAGGCTTAAAAAGACCTCGTCACTAAACACTAGATGTTTGTGGTTTTATACGTATTCCAAAAATATTATTCAATTCAAGTTCAAACCAGTATTTATATAAGACTCTAAATATGGTGTCAGGTGTAAACTTTACAAATGAAAAGAAAATGATCTATTTATATGCTGAACATTGCAGATATTATTTATTCCACATTCAAAAAAGCCCGTAATGAATTAGTCTACTGTTCCATTTACAAGGTCGATATCATATCTGTCAGTTTTGTGTTTTGGCCTATGATTCAGAATCACTGTCACTATCATAATCTTCTAATGATTCTTGAATGAAAGTACAAACTTCTTCAAATCTTTCATCAATAATTCCGTCCAAACCTTCAACATCGGCTCTTAAAACTCTACCATACTTCTTTCTTGGTCTTTTTGAATTTCCTCCTGATTCTTTATCACCCCAACATAAATGTTTGCTACTCGTGAAAACTAACGAATTTCTAAAATACCAATCAACTACACTTTCGTCAATTGTTGAAATAACAGCTCTCAAAGCAGTTGCTTTATCAACAAAATTTATACTTGCTTTAACCAATTTTCTAACATCCCTGTGACCACATAAATGTATTATACCATTATAAGCTTCACCAACCCCTATAAATGCAATTTTTTGAACATTGAAAAATTGTAAAAAGTTATCCCATAGATATAATAAAATATCTTGTGATGTTGTAATGTTATTATATTGTGAATCACCTTTGCCACTGATAGTGATCGGTATATTTATATCTATGACACCCCATTTTTCTTTTATTGCCCAATCAATAAAATTCAATGATTTATCAACGGTGACAGCGTTTGCTGAATCTAGATCACCCGTAATAGGATCACGACGAGCCCAAACTCTCGAAGGATCATGAACTATTATGACAAGTTTATCATTTTTATATATATCTGGTGAACATAAAATTGTTGATTCGTTAATTGAGGAAGATTCAGGTAACTTTTCAATGAATAATGGTAATGAACTAAAGTTGAATCTTTCAAATAATTCTGATTTTTGGAAATCTCTAACTGCATCACTTAATCTATTATTTTTACTTGCAACTTCAATAAAAGTTGGATCTGAAGATTTAGAAACTAAATTATCAAAATTACCAATTATTGATGGTAGATTATAATCTAACCCAGAATAACCTGGACCTAAAGATTTCCAGTATTTAGATTGAAGTTTAATGACATCATCAATAACTTCAATAGATTCAGTTTTTGGTAAACTTTTAGATAATTCTTCAGGTGGTTCACCAATTAAAACTTTTGCAACTCTTAGAGCAGATTTTGCAATTGAATCTAAATTATAACCTCCTTCTAAAACGACACACAAATTACCCTTTGCTAAACTTTTTAGCATATGGGTCATTTGTCCATAGCCTGCAGGTGAAACATGACAACCTCCTATAACATCACCATCGGCAGCATCAAACCCGGAAGAGATTATTACCAAGTCTGGTTGGAATTCATTACAAACTGGCATCACAACTTTACGGAAGGCATAAATATAATCTGCATCTCCAACACCACCAACCGGCCATGGAATATTGATATTAAAACCCTCACCTAAATCTTGGCCAACTTGGTCTGCAGCACCAGCTTTTGTACCTGGATAATACTTACCTTGTTCGTATCTATGTAATGAAATGTATAAAACTCTTGGGTCATTGAGAAAAGCTTTTTGAGTACCATTACCATGGTGAATATCCCAGTCAATAATGACAATTTTCCGAACGGATTCCGGATAACTCTTTAAAACTGAAGTTGCAGCAACTGCAACATTTGAGAACAAACAAAAACCACCAGGTGAATCAGGTTCTGCATGATGGCCTGGAGGTCTAACAACCGCCAAAGCATTTTTAACTTTACCTTCAACAACAGATTTACAAGCTTCAATTGCACCACCACATGATAACTTAGCAGCCAGTAAAGAATCATTGTTAAAGTAAACAGAATCTCCCTTTTCCGTTGCTTTTAAAAGTTCATCTTTATTCATATTCTGAGTAGATTCAATAAATTTTAAGTGTTCTTCGGAATGAACAGCTAAAATTTCCTCCTTTGAAGCTTCTCTAATTGGAATTTTTTGCATATATTCACCAATGTCATCAGAACCACATAAAGTTGGATCAATAATAAGGCCATTTTCAGCCAAAATTTTATAAATTCTATAAATTCTTCTTGGGTCTTCGGGATGGGGATCAATGTACTCAAAATATGATGTGTAAAGTTTAGCATGATAACGCATTCTAACATCATAAACTAAACCAGTTTTAAGTAAAACATATGATAAATTTGGTTTTGTTGGTGCAACAATTATATCATTATTATTTTCAAGTAATTTATCAGTTATAGAATGTGGTGGTGATAATGAAGAATTTGTTGATACAGTAAAACCAGTAGCATCAGTCATCTCAATATCATCTTCAGTCTTAATAGTTGTAGCAGCTGAATTTAAATTGGTTGAAGGTTTTGAAAATGGTTTTGTATCATTCGTTGAAATTGATGTATTTGTATCATTAAAATTATTGTTGGTATCATCATCCACTTCCTGTGGCCTTTTTAAATTCATTGTTATATTGTGAAACAAACAAGGATTGAAAATGAAAATTTTGAAATAAAAAACAAAACTGTTGTAAAACGTAAAATCACAAGTTCTTTTAATGCTAGCGGATTTTAAGTAGCAAGAAACCGATGGAAAAAAGTTGATAATGATCAGTTGAGAAGGTATTGTGAACTGTTGAAAACAAAAAAAAAACAGGAAATAAAAAGATGGCAAATACTTAAGGAAAACTAGGACACAATTATTAAATGGGCAAGATTCAGAATAAGATCACTCTGCAACTCCAGAACACTAAAAAAGAACGAAAGTCAAGCTAGAAAACTAAAAATTGAAAATCTGAAAATCTGAAAATCTGAAAATCTGAAATCAAAACCCCAAGGCGAGTGTCCCAATCGGGAAGTTGCAAATTTTTCAGATTCTTACTGGATTTTCATGTTAACATGGGAAAGTCTTTGAAAAGCAACTATACCAACAGTTCGTCATCATGCAAGTGTATAAGGATGCCCAGCAGTTTTTGTTGCCGTCTCAAAAAAAAGGCTCGTTACAAAACAGAGTTTTTGAAACATGTAAAACGTCAAAGTTTATAAAAACTAACCCAAAGCATATTTTTGCACTGGTTTCATCAACTTTGAAGTATAAACCATTCATTCAATATATTATGAAAAAGACTAAAATTATGGAACTAGAAAAAAAGGCAAAAATTCCAGAACCAATTTTTATATTGATGATACATGATTTATTGTTTTCAAAATCAAAACGTATTCAAAGTAAGCAACATGCATGGAAGGACGCAATTATTAGGAACAAGCCAAGATTAGAAGCTGAATTGGCCAGATTAAAGATTAAAAATGGGGTTAAATCACTAGATGAGTTGATTGAAGATGATGATACACCAGTTAGATGGTTTAGAACTAATTTATTAAAAACAAATACAGAGTCGTTACTAAGAGAATTTAATCATCTTAAAAAGGTTGATTCAATAGATGACATCAAACAAATTGGTGTAATTTATCACGATGAGTATATACCCAACTTATTTGGTATCCATCCAAAGGAAAAATTGACTTCAACTGATGCTTATAAACAAGGTAGATTGATCATTCAAGATAGAGCGTCATGTTTCCCTGCACAAATCTTAAATCCAATACCAGGTAAAGATAAAGTCATTGATGCGTGTGCTGCACCAGGTAATAAAACAACACATTTAGCATCTATATTAAATAACTCGAAAAGATCAATTGTTGCGTTTGAAAAGGATAATAAACGTATAAAAACAATCAAAATGATGTGTGAAAAGGCAGGTGGCTTAGATTGTATAACAATTCACCACGCAGATTTTACAACTACAAGACCTGAAGATTTTCCCGAAATTACAGGTATGCTTGTTGATCCTTCATGTTCAGGTAGTGGTATTTTTGGACGTGCATTTGATGAACAGGAAGAAGAAATAAACGTTGAAGAAGCAAAGGAAAAATTAGCTGAGAGATTATCAAAATTAAGTAATTTTCAGTTCAAAATTGTTAAGCATGCTTTAAGTTTTCCTAATGTAAGGAAAGTTATTTATAGTACTTGTTCAATTCATAATGAAGAAAATGAGTGTGTTGTTAGAATGTTACTTGAAGATAAAGATATTCAAAATCAAGGTTGGAAAGTTAGTGATAGAAAGGATGTTTTACCAAGCTGGCCAAGAAGAGGAAATGCAGAAGTCTTTGAAAATTATGAAAATAAGGCTGCATTGGCTGGTGGTTGTGTTAGATCATTACCAAAGGTTGATGGTGGTATCGGATTTTTTGCAGTGTCGTTTGAAAGAGGCAGCAAAGAATAGACTGGTGGTGACGGAGATGATGATGGGGCAGAATGGACAAGTTTGGACGATTGATTAGTGTACATTAATAAATTATAAATAACTATAGATCTATTAATTAATTATCTAAAATCTTTTGATGATATCAGCAACAACTTCTTGAGTTGAAGATTTACCACCTAAATCAGGAGTCTTGATTGTATCTTCCATTAAGTTAGCATCAACAGCAGAATAAATCTTTGCAGCTGGTTCGGAATAACCCATAAATTCTAACATTAAAGCAGTAGATCTAATGGTTGCAATTGGGTTTGCAATACCTTTACCTTCAATATCAGGAGCAGAACCGTGACATGGTTCACCAATTGCAAAGCTATCACCAACATTAGCAGATGGAACAACACCTAATGAACCAACTAATGCAGCTGCACCATCAGATAAAATATCACCATATAGATTAGGTGCAACGACAACATCAAAAATTTCTGGTTCTCTGAACATCTTATAAACCATGGAATCCACAATTTGTTCCTTGTATTCAATTAAACCGTATTTTTCAATATTTTCTTCGTAAACTTTTTTACAAGTTTCTCTGAATAAACCGTCAGAGACGGAAAGAACGTTAGATTTATGAACAACAGTAACTGAAGGTTTTGAATGTAAAGAGTCACCACCCAAGTTTCTAACTTGTTGTCTTTGTAATGCAATTTCATACGCAATTTTAGAAATTTTTCTTGTTGCATTTTCAGTGATTCTTTTAATTGCTTCGGCAACCTTTTGACCATCTTTTTCAAAAATCTTTTCTTCCTTAATGTATAAATCTTCGGTGTTTTCTCTAACAATAACCATATCAACTGGTCTACCAATACCATCAACAGATTTAACGGGTCTAACATTTGCATACAAACCCATTTTTTTTCTTAATGCAACAATTGGAGAGGAATAACCAGCAACTTTAACAGTTGGGGAAGACACAGCACCAAATAAAGCACCATCACATGAAGATTTTAAAGCATCAACAGTTGCATCAGGTAATGCAGTACCAGTTTTCTTAAAAAGTTCAAAACCTGCTTCTAAATCAATAAAATCAAATTTAAGACCGTAAGATGATGGTAATGCTTGTAAAACTTGTTTACCGGCTGGAATGACTTCACGACCAATACCATCACCGGCAATTAAACCGATGGTTACTTTTTTAGCTGCAGTTTGAGAGTAAGCTCTAGTGAATGCAAATCTTGAAGCAGAGAGCATAGTTGATGGTTGGGGAACAAATTATCTTAACAGGGAAGACGGAGGAAGGTGGGTCGAAAAGAAAGAAAAAGGTGAAATATTCACGAAGGAAAACGTCGTTTCTCATCAAAAATGGAAAAATGGAAAAATGGGGCCGTTAAGTGCTGCGGTGGGACAAGCGCAAAAAAGTGAATTCATTTTTGTGCGGCGTTTTCCGTTTTCCCATGAAATGGAACCATTACAAATTTTTGACCCACAAAAGAAACAAAATGAATTTATGTTTTGACTGTTAGAAAACATCTGCTGATCTTTGATCTTTCTCTGAAGCAATAGAGATGGCCAAACTATTGCTGTTTGTAGGGTTGTTTATGCTGACCAATGCAGCATATTCTGTTTACTTGCTGAATCAACTGCCACAAAAGCCATCACTTCCTGCCGATCTACTACTTGAATTAGTCATTGGTTCGTCACTTCTAATAATATCCACATTGATATCCATATTTAATGATCCACAATACTGCAATGATAGTAAGAAGTTGAGTATTAAAAATCAAACATGGATCATCGATTCCTATTCACCATCATTCAGTCATCCATTACGTCCTATCTCTATATCTGCTGCTAATGAATATGCGGAAAAATTGGGTAAGAATCCATATAATATATTGGACTATAGACCCAATTTTACAGGTTTGACTAAACGTGCATTGCTTTTTAATGACGTTTATAAAAATAGATGTAATTTAAACAGCTAAGAACATAATAATGTGTAATTATTATACAAATTTGTTTACTAATATAATATAAAGAATTAAGGGAAAAAAAAAAGAAATGATAATAAGATGATGAAAATATAGAATAAGTTAGAACTAGCTAATCATGATGAAATATGTTACGGATACGTCCAATAATTGTATAGCTGCTGGACTTTTTAATGCCAATTTGGCTATTAACACGATGAACTGAAGGTTGAGTGCTTGGGATACTACCACTAACAGATGATGAATCTTTGATTGTTATCTGCATTGAGGCATTCATATTTTCATCATCGTAATCAGATTCAACTTCTGGTTCTGGTTCTGGTTCTGGATCTGGATTTTGTTCAAGTTCTTCCACTCCTGATACCAATTTTTCCACTTCTTTGGGGTATGAAATTGAAGTAAATGCAGACTCTCCATCCGAATCACGAACCAGAACAACAGATTCATCGCCAGTATCATTTAATGTCAACGTGATCACATTGTTCAAATTGCCAGATTCGTCAATTTCTGTTGTATCACTTTCGGAAGTACACCATTTGTCATCGACAATAAATTTGTAATATATCTTTTGGGGATCATTAACCTCGATATCAACAATACCGGTAAAACAATTATGGTCATGGTCTAGTTCAAGTCTGTGACGGGGGTTCCAGTTGTCGAAACTACCACACACGTAAACCTCGTGGGCGTTCGTAGATGGCCTGTGGCAAATGTTAGTATTCTCAAAATCCTCTGTTACTCCTACATACGTTCTATACATACCAGGTGAAGACGTGCTGCATTGTTGGACACCAAGAGAAGAACAGAGCCTCCTATCAGATCAACTTTGATCCAAAGGAAATTGCTAAATCAGTTGTTGTTTACTCCGACGTGCGAATCGTAATCTCTCAAATCTACTCAATCTGGTCGTTGCTTTACTCGTTCAATGCTATAAAAGCCATAAAGCCCAGCCCAGCAAGCATGCACACAAGCTGTAAAATAAAGGTATATGCTTCTTGTTTACGTGAAACCCCTGATGCAGGCTGCAAGAGTTCAGGAATCACACTGAAAGCAATATAAAAAAAGCCACCTGCCGTGAATGGCAAGGTCATATCACTGTATTGTAACGAGCTGCTCCATATACCAGAATGTGAAGTAGTGTCAACATTACCACCTTGATCAATGCTATTTTGTAATGCTATACCAATAAATGTGCCTAAAAATGCACCTGCAGCTGTAATAAATTGTGCTCCCATTGCTTGCCATTTACTGAACCCACCCTGTATAAGCAACGCAAAATCACCTACTTCATGTGGAATTTCATGCATAAACGTCGCAATTGCTGTTGTACATCCAACGTTCTTTGAAATGTAAAATGAAGATGAGATTGCAAGTCCATCGGTAATATTGTGTGTGAAATCTGAAATAAGGTTAAGATATGCTGATGCTTTGATCGAGGCTGACGGTTTAAATTTACCATTACTATCATCATCGTCATCATGTTTATGTTGTTCGTTCAGTTCTTCGCCTTCTGAATATTGGTTTATTTCTTTACCGTTTTTTCTATTTTTCAAGCCTTCAGTACTTGATTCAATGCCGGAGCTAACGGCATGTGTGTGGCTATGACCATGAGAATGGCCCTGGCTTCCTTCATCATTAGTACTATCATTTTCAATAATTCTCATTGTTTTATCAATAATGAAAAATAATAGAAATCCAACAAACATGCCAATACCTAAAATAACATTTTTACGATCATCAACTAAAACATAATTATCAGTACCGATTGACAAATCAATTGATTGTCCGGTGAATGTTTCAGGTAATAAATGAAGAAAAACATCACCCAATAAACCACCAACTGCAAAACTAACTAGTAAACTTAATGACGACATGTTAATATTTGATGGAATTAGAGCCAATAAAATATTAGGTGGTCCAGAAATGTAAGTAGTTGCTAAAATGGCATTACCTGCAGGACCAAATGGGAACAATTTATTAAAAATGTAGGTCACTGTAGTTTCCTCCTCGTTATTTATTGCTTCTGATTCTGATTCTAACCTGTGTTTTCCTTCAAGAATGACAGAATTGCCAAATTCATCAACGATTGGATCTTTAATAACTTTCAGTGCATGTTGTGCATGATTGTGCGCACTGACAACAGAAATAATTGCACAAATAGAAGCTCCTAATTGGGCCCAGCTGTTAATCTTCATAGTGAATTGCTCTTTTATCCTTCCTTCCCTGTTTTTTATACTTTTCACTCTACTTTGTTTGTAGTTAGTTCCAAAACTGTACGCTTTTTTCTCCGTCCACCAGAAACACACTTTTTGACGTTTTGCGTCGCTCGTCGCTAAAAAGAAGCATTCTCTCCTACATGAATTTTATCACCTAATAGGTTCCTTACTATCTAAGGATATTTATCATCATAATTTGGATCTGTATCTTTCATTCATCAAATGCATCATGTCTTATCTTCCCGATCTCCCCAGCAGTCCATTATCCATTCCATCTTTGATAGATGATCACGATTGCTCACATCTTGATTTTGCTGTACCTAATACTATAGTACCTGAATCTAATAGTCAGCTTCAAAATCAAAATCAAAATCAAAATCAAAATAATGAACAATCACATAATAACCTGCATGTTAGTCAAGTCAGTCCCAATGGGCGAGTGCAGAAAGTTAACGAAGACGGGAAATTGAAGTTGAAAATATCTTTGAGAGGTTTACAGGATAAAAGGACTGTTACTAGTGATACTCAAATTTCAGAAAATTCTGTTAACACTTTTTCTCAAACTTCACAATCGATAATACCACCTGTTTTAGATAAACACTTATTAGAGTCGTCAGAAGTATCTTCAATTTTTTCAGATGATATAAATCTATCAGAATTAGAAGAAAATTCAATAGCTAGTAAAAAATTGTCACCAAATTTGTCATTTATAAAATCAAGTCATGCATTTTTAATCAAATTGAAATTTTCTGAACACAACAAATATAAGCTACATCCTAAAAATCTGAATTCTATGAAATCTCCAATACCAATTGCTTCTAAATCACCAAGTAAAACGCTTCAAGTCAAACTTTTGAAATCTGAAAAAAGTAAAGCGGGGGTTAAAAAGAAACCTAAAAAGAGACCAAAACCTTTATATTCCAGATATATGGTTAAATATACAATGGGGCCAGAAATTCTTCTTCAAAATAGTACTACCATCACCACTGATAATGACGGTATTGATGATGGATTGATAGAACAATCTGTTAGATTATCATTGAAGGATCCATTATCAGGGCTGCGAATGGTTACACCATTAAGAACAAAATATTGCTCGCATGTTGAATGTTTTGATTATGAATCATTTCTTGCGATGTATAATTTAAAACCTTTTAAAATTGCAATTAAAAGATTCAACTTATCATCAATTAACATTGGTGATCAAATTGATATTTTAAAATTGCTTGAAGATACAAAACGTGATTTTCTAGATACGAAAATTCATAATACTAATACCACATCATTTCCTTATAAATCCAAATTGAGACAGTTGAAAGAAAAAGGAAAAAATTTAAATGAACTAGAATGGTTTTGTTGTCCAATTTGTAAATTAGAATTCAATATAAAACGAATTGGTGATGTTTATGTGGTTGGTGAATTTGTTGACTTACTACAGGATTTGACTTTTGAGGAAAATAATGATGATGTTGTAGATATTGAAATTGATATGTCAAGTAAAGGTAAGTGGAATTGGATTAGAGAAGAAACTGAAGATCAGAATACAAATTCTAAAAATAATACCTCTGCTCCTGATTCTGGTGAGCCAAGCCCGGTAATCAAGAACATTGAAAATTCAGAACCTATTCCTTCATCATCATCAATAATTACAAAAAAAAGTAATGTTGAAATAGTCACATTGGATTCAGATGATGAACAGGATGATGAAAATGCTACTTCAAACGATTTAGAAACACAGCAGTCAATTATAAATGAAGTAACACCACTATTCCATGCAGCTAATCCGCATATACCTGAAGATGATATATCAAGAGAACTTGATGCAATCTTTGCAGCTGAAGTTTTTCCAACTGAAAAAGTATTTCCGTTTCAACATCAGACGTTTTTGAATGCTACAACAACAAAAGCACCGAACCACACACCACAAGTATCTAAAAATCCGTTACAAACACCTAAACACCCACCACAGTTTCAAATGTCTAAGTCACATCAGGGTGTTGTTGGATTTCGACCTGGTGCCTTTATTATAGACTCAGATAGTTCTTCTACAAATCATGTATTTATGGCAGGCGATGGTGGTGCTGACGACCCGATTGTTTTAGATTAATTCAATGATCTGTTTAATGTACTTTAATGCACGGAAATTATACTATTGTGTACTGTAATCTGTCTAATAGTAGCATATGTAAAATTCAAATGTAAAATTGATAACATAATAAAAGTGTAATAGTTTGTTTTATCTAACAAATACCAGTAAAAAATAAAAGAACGTAAAAAGAAATCTATTTCATGAAATTTAAATTTGAATTCTTGTAAAATTGTTGATACCGCATTTTTATTTAGATTTCATACTAGACACCAGCCAGGTTTATACCTTTATGGCAATCACTAGATTGGATTGATAACTAAGACAATATCTAACACACAATGGAGATAGAAACATATCCACCTGGTACAAGATTGACCGTGGGTTCCCATCAAGTGGTGATTGACAAATTTTTTAGTAGAGGTGGATTTGCTCAAGTCTACACTTGTACAATAAGTCCATCATGGAACAATACTAACATAGTATGCTTGAAAAGGGTTAATGTTCCTGATAAACCATCTTTAGGTACACTAAGAAAAGAGGTTGATGCAATGAGAAAATTACAAGGTATTAACTGTATTGTTTCGTATATTGATTCTCATGCAACTAGATCAAATAATGGTGTTTCGGGTGGTTATGAAGTGTTTGTTTTAATGGAATATTGTTCACGTAAGGGATTAATTGATTTTATGAACACACGATTAGTTAACAAGTTAACAGAGCCTGAAATTCTTCTTATAATGCAGCAAATAACGGAAGCTGTTGCTCACATGCATGCATTAAATCCACCATTAATTCATAGAGATATTAAAATTGAAAATGTTTTGATTGGCGACAATGGAGTTTATAAATTGTGTGATTTTGGTTCTGTTTGTACCCCTATTCCAGCACCTAAAAATGTCGAAGAATTTCAAACAGTTCAAGAAGATATAATGAAAAATACAACTCCTCAATATAGATGTCCTGAAATGTTAGATTTATATAAAGGGCAGCCAATCAATGAGAAATCTGATATTTGGGCGTTAGGTATATTCCTGTACAAATTATGTTATTATACAACACCGTTTGAACAAAATTCGATCAATGGTAACATGAATGGTTATAGCGGTGATTATGCAATTATTAACGGGATTTATCAGATTCCTACATCACCTCCTTATAGTGCAAGGTTAAAAAATATAATCGCAAAATTACTGGTTATTGATCCAAAGGGTAGGCCGAATGTTTTTCAACTGTTGGAAGAGATTTGCAAAACTAGAGGTGTTCCAGTTCCACACATTAAAAGACCAACAAATATGTTATCAACGGAGTATAATCCAAGTGTATCGTTGCAATCAAAATCTTTACAACCAATTTCAACTAATAATAGTATGATGGGATTTGATAATTCGACCAACAGCAGAGTTAGTAATAATAAAGCAGCTAGTGGTGTTAATATTATCAATGTCAAAGGAATGAATGATAATTCGTCATCCTACCCTGCCTTTAAATATAATAACTTAAAAAAGACAATTTCAAATATTTCTTCTAATGAAGTTATAACTACTGCTTCAACGCCGAATATGAATCCATTGTCTCCTAAAAAGCTCAGAAATAATGTACCATCTTCGAGACGTCCATTGTCAATGTATGGAGATATTAATAGAATTGGTAGCCGTGAAAGTTTAGATATAAAGAACTTTATGAATGAAATTTCGACCGAAGAAGTTGTTACTCTACCATCAAATAAGGATCACAATACTAATAATAATAACAAAATTAGAAATATTTCAAGTTCGATGGACTATATAAAATCCATTTCAAGACAAAATACAAATGCATCTACTTATAACACAGGACCCCAATTGGGTTCAAGATCAACATCAAAATCTAAAAAAAGGTCAAGTATTACATCAATAAAAAATTTACTCACTGGTGGATCAACGAAAAATGAAACATTGCCATCATCCAATAAGATTGAACGATCAAATTCACTACGTAAAAAATCTGGAACTTCGGTTAAAAGATCTTCAAGTATTGAGTCACTTCATGAAAGCAATAGTCATTTAAGTTTTAAGCATTTGAATAGTTCATTATCAGATCTGAAAGAAATGTCACCGGAAAATAAAAAGGTATCAGGGTTCAAAAGTGTTAACGTTAATAGATCTCCTATCAAACCAAACATTAATTCAGAACTTCTCAAAGAATCACTAACGACAACCATGCCAGCAGCTTACTCGTCTTTGGGCTCATCTAATCATCAAAACTCAATTCAGTCAAGAGTGAAAAACTTATTCAAAAATTCAACAAATTCAACACCTGCGGTTAAAACTGCACAAGGTTATGGTAAATATACTGAACAATCGCCGAACTCAAACCTAGATTCTACTAAAATACTTCAAAACGAGTCGCTAAATACTCCATCATTACATAGACACTTGAAGCCAGTGGATAGAAACCAACCAATACCAATGATAACAAACAATTTGAATAATTTAGAGCTTGATCACAAAACAAAGTCAGTGTCATCATCCTCAACCATCAATATTGCTGCTATTAATAACGATATTGATGAAAGTTATACTACAACTAAACGTAAATCTCCGCCACCAAAACCTAAAAAGCCAGAGTTTTTGAAAACTTCAAGTCAAAATCCATTAAGGGAAGTTGATATTGACCTCGCAGATGATTTAGATGTTTTAGAGAAAAAATTTAAAATGGAGTTTCCTGGTATTGTATAAAATTTGATATACTAATTTATTTATCAATAACTATTTATTTATTTTTTTATTAATGTTATAAATATAATTTAGAAAAGTTTAAAACCTGTTTTTTTTTTTAGAATTAATGAACATTAATCTAGTATGGGTTAAATCTATGTTTTTTAACTTTCGAATCTTTCTTCAACTTTCTATGTTTTCTGTCCTTCTTTTGTTTCTTTTCTTTTTTAATTACGTCATATTCAACATCCATTCTTTCTTCAAGTTCTCCAGCATGGTTATTATCTTCATCATGGAAAAAAACCCTTTCCGTATTTTTAATACCATCACCATTCCAAACTCTGATAAAACTGTCTTCACCCGCAGTATAAATTACATTATTGAATACGGTCATATCTCTTACAATTTCTTCACCATGACCCCCTTCTAAAATCCAAGACTTTCGATCGGCAGGAGTGAAGTTTTCATTTTCTAAATCAACTTCATAATATTTCACAATATTTTTAGAATTTGACCCACATCCAATATAACCTGGAGAATACAAATCAATAACGTATTCGCAATCCCATTTTTCTCGTATATCACCAAAATCAATATCACCCTTTTTAGATGTATCCATACTTAATTCAACTTCAGGATCTAAATCTTTTTCGGAACTTAAATCAAATAGTCCAAATGTTTCCATATGACTCAATATGTAAATTCTATTATTATTTGTAAAACCAGCAGAGTGAACACTTGAATAACTAATACATTGCAATTGTGCATCATCTTCATCAACTATATTTAAATCATAAATATTAACATAACCATCAGTTGCACCACTCAGTAGAATATTTTGACGAGTTGGGTGGAACTTTGTTTCTGTTATGTCATCATTATGTGAATCAATAAATGATCTTAATGGTTCGTTTAACTTCCTTACATCCCACAAAACTAATTCAGAATCGGTACCTTTAAGTTGTGAACCTGCCGATATGAGACCATGTCTAATATCCATGCTAAAAAATGGCAAGTTTCTTGAATTTGTTAACGTAAATTGACAACTATTCAAACCTGTTCGAATATCCCAAACTTTAACTGTCGAGTCGTCAGAACAGGAGTATAACATATTTGAGTCTGAAGGATCAGTTAAAATTTTATGAATTGGTCCGTTATGTGAATTTAGATTCGATATATTATTATTTATGGAGTTCCATTTTGTGGAATCCAATGATAATTGATGTAATGAACCTTTTACAGTCGATGCAAAAATGGATTGTGATTCCGGCGATACACACAAAGAGGTCACCCAGTCTGACAGCTCTATACTTCCATTATTACGCATTGATAGTCTATTGGTTTTTTTATAAAATAATATCAATTTAAGACGTCCGTTATGTATAAGATCTTGATAAAATTTACAAAAATAAAAAGTGAAGAATTAAAAAATTTGAAAAGCCATTTTTTTTTACAAAACGGTGAGCTATGTTACAATTTATGTAAACTTTACGTTATTATTCTTTTTGTAACGAAAGAGCAATTTACGACAAATACAAATGTCATCCATTAACAAGTCTGGTAAGAGGTTTACTCCGAAGGCTAAACAAAGGGCACGCCGTGTTCCTGGTTTAACTACGCCCATCTCATCTCAAACAATTAAACCATCACAACAACCACCTCAAACGCCAATTATTTCACAACAACAAAATTCAATCAATACCCCAATGTCACCAGTATCTCAAAAGATTACGGATACAGTGGATAATGTGCATGAATTCAAACCTGATCAAGTTGCTTCTGATGATGAAAATGAAAAGTTAAGTGATGTTGATGAACTAAAAGAAGATACGCCAAATTTAAATGAACCTATTGTTCCAGTACTTAATCAAGATATGTTTCAAGAAACAACATCAACATCAGCAATAACGCCTACAACTAAAACTGATCCTATTGAACCTGCTTCCGCAACAGCTTTAGCTCCACCGTTATCTAAACCGTCTGAACGTAGAATTAGTGTAACATCATCGATTACATTTACGCCTCCAATATCATCAACAAAGCACAAAACAAGGCTTAATTCATTATCTATTCCAACGCAATTAACAAATCGAATGGCAAGTGTAACAAACAGTAATTTAAACATTGCAATGACAACACCTACTAATCAGCAAGGTAGTAGAAGTGGTAGTTTCATTTTACCTGTTAATAGTAGACGTGGTAGCGTGAATACGGGTATTAGTATTGGAATTGGACCAATTACAATAAATCCAAATTCAAACAGTAGAAGAGGTAGTATGAATGCAGGAATCAGAAATGCACCAATAACATCGACTATTGAAAACATTAATGACGGTATGAGTAGACGTGTTAGTGTTAATAATGAAAGGTTGACTGGATTGATTGATGATGATGCATCAGGAATTAGTATACCTATACCACTGATGAAACCCAACAAAAAACGTAGAATTAGTGTCAACAATGGTAGTGGGTTGAAGAATAAGGATGTTCCAGTTGGTGGTATTTCAATACCCATCTCTATGTCCAATCCTAATGATAATAAAATCAACAAGACATTGATTCCTGGGGAAAAATCAGGTAAAGAAAACAAAGTTACTCTTACTGGGGAAAGAAGTATTGGCGATATATTTAGAGAAGAAGAAGAAGAAGAACAAGAAGCACATGATGAAGGGAGAAGGGATAGAGTTGGCGCAAAGGATGAAAGTACTGTAAAAGAACCTGAAAGCAATAAAACGAAAGAAAATGAACCTGAAGCTACTAGTGAACCAACAAATAGTGTTACTGAGGTACCTAAAAAAGCAAAGATTAAAAAGAAGATGGAAGTTACAGATATTGAAAAAAAACGAGATGAAAAATGGGTTTATAACAATGCATTGAAAAAGTATCAACTTATCAAAGTTAGTGCGTTGGAAGAAGATGTAATTAAACAAGAGGAATTTGAGTTTGACCATGACATTACTAGTTTGTCTGAGATAAGAGATTTTAGAGTTGATGGTTATTCAAAGTTAGCAAATCATTTGAAATTCAATCCATCAAAGATGAAAATGAGTGATTTATGTAAACCATTTATTGGAGTTGGAGAAATATCACAAAATTATGAAAAGGCAATGGAAGGAGAGCGTAAGATGCGTGAAGCAAGATTAAAAAGGAAAAAGGTTAGAGAAACGGCAAGAAGATTACGTATCAGTGAAGAGAGTGTAATGAAATTAACGGAAAGTGAAGATTTTGTAAATTTTGAAATGGATGAAAAGAAAAGAATGGAAAAGGTTAAAGAGTTAATGGAAAAGGATACAAATAATTCAAGTAAAAAAAGCACAGTACCGTTATTACAAATTCAAGATGGTAAAGTTACATATTCTCATGAAAGTACGGTCATTGATAGACATAAGGAAGAAGATAATGTTGAGATGGAAAGAGTTGAAGAAAATCCCTTTGAGAATATCATTACTAGTAATTCATATTCAAAAAAAAATATTACATTGAAATGGACAGCACAAGAAACTGCAGAATTGTTAAGGGGGATTTCATTATGGGGTACAGATTTTGGCATAATATCACAATTATTTCCACATCGTACAAGAAAGCAAGTTAAAGCGAAATTTTTATTAATTGAAAAGCAAACACCACATTTAGCTGAATTTGCACTGTTGAGAAAATTACCAACCGATATAGTTGAGTATAGTGGTAAAGCGGGTAAAAGTTTCAAAAGTCTTGATGAGTATAACCAAGAAATTGAAAAACTTAAGTCGAAACATGAAGAAGAATTAAAGATGATGGAAACTGCCAGAGAACAAGCACATGCAGAAGATAGAGCATCACAGCAAACAGTTCATAATAATGGTGTTTCGGGTGTACCAAATAGAAGATCACGTAAGGCCGTCATTGCAGAATTCCGTCGAAATGAAGAAATTGTTGGATCAATCGATCGTTAGTGAGTAGGGTCGTTTAGTGTATATTATGTAGTATCTAGTATTTATCGTTTATCGTTTATCGTTTATCAGGTCTGAAAAACATTGTAGCGCGAAGGAAAAATAAATTATCAACATGAAACCGAGATGAAAAAAATCTTTTACAGGGATGCAATCTAAAAATAATGACTCCTCCAGAGCAGATTGGGATTTAGATCTAAGTTGTGACTTTAATCAATACGTCGATATCCATATTGCTATTCATATTGCTATCCATATTGCTATTAGACATTGCAAACTGAACATACATAGCATATAGCTACACAATCATGACGAATGGATACATATTGGAAATCAGAACATCATGTTCAGGAGTGCCAAATATAGGAAAAGATAATGAGCATTTAAAACAAAATGAAGATGTTGAGCTGGAAAATATAATTAAAAATAATTTCCAAAATAACAAACGATATAAAAGCAAGACTAAAAATAAACTCAAAAGCATGAACAAAAATCCAATTCAGATTGATAAATACATTAAATTCACTGTTAAAATGAGTAATGTTGTGAACAATGAAGAATTTTTAATTAATGCAGTATTCAAATGTTTTATTATATTTATAAGTGTTGGGTTGTTTTGGCATGTTTTGAATCAAGTTGATATAATTGGTAAATTAAGTAAAAATAGTTTGATAAGGTTACAGAATATTGAAGATAATAGTAATAATAACAATAGTTCACAACGGTTAGTTGAAATGCTAAGGATAATTTATTTGAGTATTAGCGTTTATGTTGTGAATGAGATTTACTGGCGTACTAATTATAATATTGAAGAAAGTTTAGTTATTATACGTGACGTTGGGATTCAACTTGAAAGTGTTTTAGTGACGGAAAACATAATAGAAGTTTTCAAAAGGGTTTTGTTAAGAATATTAGGTATGGGAGAAATTGCAGAGGGTAGTAAGGGTAATAGGAGGAATAGAATGGTTATGGAACAAGAGTTTGTACCGATGGATAGGGTTATTAACATTGTGATTAATGAAGGATTTTGTGGATTACGAGTGGTTAGTTACATGGTGGTAGTGGTGAAGTCAGAGAACGGCAGTGAGCTGCGAGTGGCGTTTGAGAACCTGATGCCTAGACTGAGTATTTTACAGACGATCTACCGGAAGAGTCGTGAGTTTTTATAAGTAGTAGAAGCGTAGAGTATAGAGTATAGAGTATAGAACATAGAACATAGAACATAGAACATAGAACATAGAACATAGAACATAGAACATAGAACATAGAACATAGACCGTAAAACATAAACAACATCGGCAATCACCAAGTAACAAACGAAGAAAAAATACGAAAAAAAACCAAAATGGAACGTTGTTGATGTTTCCCGATCGAGAAGGCGCGAAGAGAAAATGAGCCTGCTGTTTCGCAGTCAGCTGAGAAAAAAGTGGTTGTTGTTTTGTTGGCCACTGGTTCTCCTTTCTTCTTCGTTTTGAGGCTCCTGTTCTTCTTCTGGCCTTTTTCCTTTGTTGTAGACACACTAAACACCGTCAACCACGCACTTCAGTCCTTCCTTTATATTTCCACAAGTCCGTGTTTCACTCATTAAAAGCGTTTGTCCGTTCATTCCATTATGTTATTCAAATCCGTTCTCCAATCTTTATTAGTTGCATCCATTGCTTCTCAAACTATCGCTTCTCCCGTTGCTCATTTACATCACGTCCACAAGAGAGATGTTGTTCATGTTACTGAAACCGTTGTTGTCACCGTTGGTGGTGCAAACACTGCTCTAGCTGAAGCTCCAGCTGCAACACAAACTACCATCGATAGTGCTCCAACTGAAGGTACTCAAACTGCTTATGCTTACAAAGTTACCGTTTTACCAGATTCTGGTGATAGCCCTGCAGCAGAAAATGCTGCAACTACTGCTTCAACTGACGCTAAAAACTTTGAAACTCAAGCTATTGTCGCAGCAACTGCAACTACTTCTTCTTCTTCTACTGCAGCTGCAACCTCAACTGGTTCTGCTAGTATTGAAGATAATTCTTCTTCATTCTCAGCTTCTGCAAGAGGTATCACTTATTCTCCATACAATGGCGATGGTACTTGTAAAGACTTAGCTAGTGTCAAGGCAGATTTAGCAAAATTATCTGATTATTCTCTTATTAGATTATATGGTGTTGATTGTAACCAAGTTGAAAATGTTATGCAAGCAAAGGGTTCAAACCAAAAATTATTCCTTGGTATTTTTTTTGTTGATCAAATTGAAGCTGGTATTTCACAAATCGCAGCTGCTGTAAAATCTTATGGTTCATGGGATGACGTTCATACCGTTTCAATTGGTAATGAATTAGTTAACAATGGTGCTGCAACTCCAGCACAAATTGGTTCTTATGTTGCAGCTGGTAGATCTGCTTTACAAGCTGCTGGTTATAATGGACCAGTTGTCTCAGTTGATACCCACGTTGCTATTATTAACAACCCAGCTTTATGTGAATATTCCGATTACATTGCTTTCAATGCTCACGCTTATTGGGATGGTACCATTGTTGGTGCAGATGCAGGTCCATGGTTATTATTACAAATGCAAAGAGTCTGGTCTGCATGTGGTGGTAAGAATGTTTTATGTACTGAATCAGGTTGGCCTCATCAAGGTGACAGCAATGGTGTTGCTGTTGCATCAACTTCAGAAGCTCAAGCTGCAATCGGTTCAATTGGTTCAACTTGTGGTGAAGATACCATTCTTTTCAATGCATTTGATGATTTATGGAAAGCTCCAGGTTCAAAGAATTGTGAAAAATTCTGGGGTATCTATTAAATTACTAAATTATTATTACAATAACCATTTCAAATTCAATGTTTGAATACTTTTATTTTTATTTCTAGTTTTTTTTTTAATTATTTCTTACACTTATTATTGAGCTTATCATTACAAATTATTAAATCTTCAATTTATACCAAGAGAATAAACGTATCCAAACGTTGATTCAAACACTATTGAGGTACGTGATTCCCTAGTTAAACTATATATAGCTTACTTTTATAATTATTTTTCAAACTTATTTACTTTATGTTACGATCCTTTATTAAAAGATGATTATATCATTTTACTTAAAATTAATCTGAAGGCCTTGTGATGGGTCAGTCACGATATCACCGCGTTTGAAAAAATGTAGATGTGGAATTGATTAACTGGCCGCTAATATACCAAGTTTGGTATTTCTATTATTGCAAACTTTTCAGTTTTTTTTTTTTTTTTGATTGATTGTTTGTTGGAAAAATTTTCAATCAAAAAATAAAAAATAAAAATTGAAAATGGATTTAACTAAATTAACAGGGTTTATCGGAAACCAATTACTTTTCCGTTTCTGGCTTTAGTTGGATGATCGTTTTTCTGCCGCTCAGAAGCAGCAACGTTGACAGTAATATCAAATACTTACATGCAGTAGTAGCCTATTTCTTTTCAATTCTTTTCATGAAGCATTAGTCAATGTCTCCTAATCAATTAATCATCGGAGTCATATTTTTTTGATTTTTCTATTTTCTACTTTCTATTTTGTATTTTCTCATTTTTTATGAATTTCTTCATTTTCCGTCAATTTGGAATTTCATTTTCTCTCCACTTAGATGAGACTTAACTTTGCTTACAATTAATAATCATTATTTGCATAACGAAAAAAATCATAGTAAACAATGTTTAAATCGTCTGTTACAAAAATACTGAATACTCAATCTGGATCACTAATAAGAAACTATGCTACCAATATAAAACTATCTCCACCGGAAGATTTAAATATTGCTGAAAAACATGTATTTGAAAAATTGTCGTCAAATTTATCACCACTAATGCTACATGTTCAAGATATATCTGGTGGATGTGGTTCAATGTATGCAATTAATATTATAAGTGATCAATTCAATGGTTTGTCCATGATTAAGCAACATAGAATAGTAAACGAAGTGTTAAAGGACGAAATCAAGGGATGGCATGGATTACAATTGAAGACCAAAGCTGGTAATAAAGTGTAATAGTATACTACTATTATTCATTACAATCATTTATTATTACTGATCCTATTAGTTTTAATTTAAACTTTCATATATAAAGCTTTAGTCTTATAATTAATTATATAATTTGTACATAAAATATTCTAAACTTCAATAATTTCTTCATTTTCTTCCAAAATAACTTCCTTTGTTGTTTCAATGGTTTCATATTCAACATCAGAATCATTTTCACTTAGATTTAATTTAGAAATAGTCTCGTTTCTATATGTTGTCCATTCATTTAATAATTCCTTTCTCTTCAAAATTAATTCACGTAATGCAGCATCGGAATCCATTGTATCAGATTCTTCAAATTGTGCAGCATATTCTTTCAAATTTTTTCTAACTCTCTTTTTATCATTGGATGTCAATAATGATAATGGTCTTGGACGCCATAAAAATTCTTTAAATCCAGCAATTGATTCTTCCTTTAATAAATGTCCAACACAGTCATAAACAGTATAACCATTGTTGACTTGTGTTTCCCAATTACTCGAAACTGCAGTTAAAAATCTACCTGATGATTCCCATTGTAAACTGGTTAAACCGGTAAATTGATGCGTCGTTAATAATTTCAAATTTGATGAAACTTTCTTGTTTTGATCTTTTGGTTTTTCACCATCAAATTCTAAATCAAAAAATTTAATTTCAGTCGTTTGTGATTTCATATTCAAATTTGTTAAAATCGCAAATCTACCATTTGGTGACCAACTAATATCAGCAAATGAATTTGTTAATGATGTTAATGGAACCCATTTCTTCAATGATGATGCATTTTTACCATTACCAACTTTAACTTCTTCAACATCAAAAAATGTTATAGTATTTGATTCGGTTGCAACATTTGAATTTGAAATTTCACCTTTATCAATTTTAGAAATCGTAATGAATTTGTTTGATTTTGGTTCCCATTTAAAATTTAAAACTAAATCTTGTAATTCAATTTTATCAACCGGGATATCTTTTTCAAATAATTGGAAAATATGTAAGTTTGAAAATATTGTCTTTTTGGACTTTGTATGTCTGGTAACATTACAACATAAATATTTACCTGATTCATTCCAACTTAAATCAATTTTATTAACTTGCACTAAAGGAATTGTTCTTAAAACAGTAGTATTTGGAATTGACATAACAGACACTTTTGCTGATTGATTTTCACTTTCTGGTGTCCAATATGATAAAACAACATCTAATGGATCAGTTTTTTTCGAATTTGCTAACTTAATACCTTCTGGTGCAAACTCAAAGTCTTGGATATTGTCAATTTTAATTAACTTTTTATGTAATAATTGGAAATCCTTTTCAGTTTCATAAACTGCAATTGCATCAGGACCTTGTCTTGCACAATATTTATCATCATATGACCATTTAATTAATGGCCATGGCATTTTTTGAACATTTTCTAGGTTTGGTGGTAAGGCAAAAGTTTTAACTGGTAAACCAATGGAAATATCCCAAATGACTAACTTTTTTCCAGCATCTTCAGATTTATATGGATAACTCTTTCTCAAATCTTCGTTTAACTCCATTGGATCAATAATTGGTTCAGGTGATAAAGTAACCAAAAACTTTTCATTTGGTGAAAAATCAATTAATCTAACACCTGGATGTAAATGTCTATGAATTCTATCAAAATTTGATCCACCCCATGATTGAACACCTTGTGGAAACATTGAAAATAAGTATTTACCCTTTGGTGACCATTTCATGTAAGTTGAAGTCCATTGGTTACGTGGTTCAATAACTGGTTCGTTTTCAAGACCTTTTCTATACCAATAAACTCCAACAGATTGATTATAGTTGATTAAAAATTGATCCCTACTTTTAGAATCTAATAACCATGAATTCAAATGGCCAACTTCTTTAAATTCAGGGAACTCATGTTCCTGAAATTCATCATTAATTTTACCTGATAACACGTATTCATCAATATCACTTAATTTATTAACTAATAATCTATGTTTAACATCTAACTTCTTACCATTAAGTTGACTAACAGATTTTGAAGCTTCTAAATTGTTTGAAAATCTAATAATTAAGTAACCTTTGGTTTTACCATCTTCCACAGGTAAATACATATCTTCAACTTTACCAGATTGACTGAATAATTTAGTTAAAACTTTTTTCAAAACTGGTGCTTTGGATTCTGGTGCAATTGGTGCACCATCAACCAAAACACATCTATCAATCATATTTGATGATGGTTTAACATCATATTTTGCTTCTAAATCAGAAAAATCAAGTGATGATAAATCCACACTTGAAGGATCAAACTCAGGAATGGAAACACTCATTTTTTTGGTTGTTTATGATCAAATAAAGGCCAATTAAAACAACACTTATTTCTTCTTTATGCTCTCTAGTAGTACTCCTTTCTCGACGAACCTGAAAATTTTGAAAAATTTTGAGAAAAATTAAAAATTGAAAACTTTCAGCGTGCACGGATGTTTCCAATTCTCATAATTTCGTCATGAATTTGACAATATCTTAATTAAGCTAAATTATTATGATACTAAATTTCACTGAAAAATATCCTTTATATACTAACTATAACCATTGAAGTATGGTCCAGCAACTATTACTTACTGCACAGTTGCCCAGTTCCAAAGTTAACAAACTATTGCTTACATTAGAAACATTAACAGGTAATGTACAATCAGAGATGAATCAACATTCTATTATCTTAAAACCTCGATGTCCTTTTACACCAGAGATTAAACCTGGTAAAATTGCCCAAATTGAAAGTTATTGTATACGAATGAATCGAATTTGGGAATCTGGATATCCATTAAAGTTTTCGTCTTCTAAAGATTTAGAGATTAAAGGTGATTCAATTATAAAACAAGAGAGCAATTTACTAAATGATTCAATTTGGACGTTGCAATTGTCAGATATACCAGCTGGTGGTAAAACTCCTGTCTCGATTCAAAATATTTATGAAACTACAATTTACCAAACAGATGATGTGATTGGTTACTTAGATGAATTGGGTTATGTTTATGAAACGGAATTCTGGAGAAATGGCCTTAGATTCTTTTATGGTAATATAATAATTGAGATTTATCAACTTTATATATTGGACAATGAAAAAAATAAAATTTTAATAGATTCAGAAAACCAAAATTCAAATGGTGACGAAAATAGTAAAGATTCATCATCGTCATTTTTGAAATTATTAGATAAATCCGGGAAATGTTTTGTGAAAGCTTATGTTAATGTTGGTTCCCTTAATGATGTTGAAAATGTTAGTTTGGCTACAAAACAACTGGAATCCTTAAAAAGGGAATTGTTAGAAATTATTGAATTACATATTCCTGATAGATTAGCAATGGACAGTAGAATAAATTCAAGAATTGCCAACGTAAATTTAAAGTAATGAGTGTGTAAAAAGCATTAAAAATATATATCCAAATACGTAATTATTGTAACATGTTATCATTATAGTAATACAATTATAAAATATTATACATTTAAAGTTGATTAATTGTCATATAATCCACCATTCATGATATATTCACCTTCGATTTCATCGTCATTGTCTTCAAAATCTGCAAAATCTTCAAAATTTGTGAAATCAGCATTATTATTTTGTTGAATCTGCGAACTAACAGGACTGGCAATTCTTAATGTTGCTGGCGTTGGTGCACCATTACCTTTTAGATTAGTTAATGTTGATGATGAATCATTACTTTGTTGATCTTGTTGAGGTTGTTGATATTGCTGAGGTTGTTGATATTGCTGAGGTTGTTGGTATTGCTGAGGTTGTTGGTATTGCTGGTGTTGTTGGTGTTGAGCTGGCGGTGACTGAAATGTTTGAAACTGTAACTGCTGATTTTGTTGGTTTGGTAGAGAGTTCACTGAGTTTGGACCCTTTAAAACATCAAGAAGTGCAGACGACGCACTTTGCATTGGATATTGGTTGTTAGCAAACTGTTGATTATTATTAAATTGCTGATTATTATTAAACTGTTGACTATTAAACTGTTGATTATTATTTGGTTGCTGTGTAAATGTCTTTTGTTCTTGCTGTTGTGGAAAATGGCCCTGCATCATGAAACCGTTATTCATTGATGAGAATTTGTTAGCTAGTGGTGCTGGATTTGACTGAATTAAATTATTATTTGATGGCCTCTTTAACATATCTAGTAATACAGAAGATGTTGATTGAGGGGGTTGGACCGTAACTTGCGGTTGAATTGGCATTGAAGATCTTAAATTTGCAACCGCTACTTCATCATGTGATAAACTTGACATACTATTTAAATTATTAATTGATTTCGCTTGATTAGGTGTCGACGATACTAATGGCAAATTGTTTGTCGGCGTGTCTGTTTTTTTCAAGAGATTTAATAGATCTTTCGATGGATCATTTGATGAATTTGGTTCTTGAACTAAACGTGATTGTGTTCCTAATGATGGAGGATTTTTACCCGCTAAAATATTCAATAAACCATTTGAAGAATCAATATCAATTGCAGTTGAAACTTTTGGTGTACCTTTTAAACTGTCCAACAATTCAGATGATTGATCCTTGACTGTTGGTGCAGCTAACGGAATCGCTTCAGGTGAGTGATTTTTCAAAAGATTTAGAAGATCTTTAGAAGGATCTTTAGAAGGATCTTTAGAAGGATCTTTAGAAGGATCATTTAAAACTGGAGATTCTACATTTTCTTGTTTCTTTTGAACAATAGGATTTTTTAAAAGATTTAATAACTGTGCGGATGGATCACTATTGCTACTATTTGAATTTGGTTTAGTTAATAAATTTAATAAATCAACTGAGACTTGTTTTTTCTCATTTAAACTTGACTTATTTGCCCCTAGTTGACTAGTTGTTTGCTGAGTTACTGCTGCATTCTCAGCGGTTTCAGATTTCCTTGTTGGCGTTTCCGAAATCAGAGAACCATTCACAACATCAGAAGTATTTGTAGTATTTGCATTTGTTGGTTTTGACATTGATTTCTTCAGTAGTAAAATTGGCTTACCATTTGAAATAACATTAGTTATGTCACGAGTAGTTGTTATATTTGCGGGTTTAGTAATATCTAAAATTTCTTTTGGTTCGACTGCTTTATTTTTAGAATTTTGAGATTCATTAACTTTTACTTCATCTGTTATAGATTTTTCACGCTTTAAAATTCTAATTGGAGTCGATGATACACTTGGTGAAGTATCAACACTAGATTGCTTCTTTGGTTCTTTCTTTAATAAACTTAATAATTCGGCAGAATTGGATTTTTTAGATTCATTTTTTAGGGCAGGTTTTGCTTTTAAAATATTTAATAATTCTTTACTATTTTCGTTTGGTTTCTTATTTGATAATGAAAATTGAGGTTTAGAAAAGGATGATGCTGATGGTGCTACTGTCATACCTTGAGATGTCAAAGGGTTATGCATAACTTGTGGCAAACCTAATGACATATATCCATGAGGTAAACCATAATGAGGTAAAGCAAGGTAAGGATTAAACATTTGCAATGCAAATGGATTATGTCCAACCATTGGTACCATTCTATTTTGTTGGAATGCCATAAGATTTGGTGGTACAAATGGATGTGGGAACTGTTGCTGTGGCATAACAATATTTTGATTTTGTGGGATATTTAGGTGTTCTTGTAAAGTTGAAGGAGCAGCATTCTTATTTTGAGAATTACTCTCACTTGGAAGTTGAGGGTTCTTTGCAACTGATTGAAGCATCGACAACAATTCTCTACCTGGGTCAAGAGTTTCACTTTCTTTTTCTTCATCTTTGAAGCCAGCAAGACCTAAAATTTTCTTTAATTGAGCAGTTGCTAATCTCTTTAGTTCTTCTTCACTTTCATTGTTTTTGACTCGGTTAATATATGAAACAATCGGTTTAAACATTGAACCAACCAAATAAAAATTACCTGAATTTTTAACTGCCTTTGTTAAATATTTAATATCCATCCATTGGATATCAGCAATTTCAAATCTTACTTTTGGGACAAATTTGGTATCATCGGGAACCCCTTTAACAATATAAATTTTGTAATTTTTGCCTTTTATTGTTCTCTCAACGTATGAATCTTCATCAATTAAAGCAGAAGCATCAAAACCCGTTTCTTCATCTAATTCTCTTAATGCACAATCAACATCAGACTCATCTTTAGAGATTTTACCCCTCGGAAAACCCCAAGATGAGCTTTCAATACCTTTTACTAATAGCATTTTGTCCATTGATGTATTTAATAATGCACAACCTCTAACTGGAATAGTTGATTTATATTTCCCAAATTTTGCTAGTGCTTCGGATGGATCACCCCATTTCCAAATCAATGGACATTGTTCAATTAATTTATTTGTGAATAATTTCATTTTCATAGATGGTAAAAGTGGATTTAAAGTCCTCAAATAATCTTGATAAAACCAATGTGCTTCTTCAATTTGAAATAATACACGTTCAATTGATGATAAATCCTCTTCTGGGCAATTTACCACAAACCTAACTAATAAATCTTCTAAACACCTTTCAAGTGTTTCATTTGCAAACCCTTCTCTTAATGGGATTGACATTTTATTATTTTTGTTTCTTTATTTAGATCTCTAATATCGGATATATACAGTAATAACCTGTGAATGCAATAACTTTGTTCTTGAAATGGTGATCAATATTGGGTTTAACTAGGGCAAATTAATCAAAGTCATACTGGAAAAGTCCATAATTTTGTTCAAGTCTCGACGTTGTCTCAACATGAAAATACAAAAAATTAGGTACATTCGTGCACCGAGAACGGCAGTTAATTCCAAGGTCTATTATTGTTTTTTAAGAAAGAAATACCGTGAATGTGTTTCTCTAACAACTACTGGATGTTCGGTGTAGACACTGGTGTGTGCTTTTTCCTTTGAATTTTATTATTTGATTATATTTTCCTTTTTTAACTAACATTCAAGAGTTACTGGATTACATATTAAAATCAATGTGCAATTTTCATGCACAAAGCAAAACAGAAAGATGAAAGGTGGTTAGTTTCTCGTATTTAGTAACACGGCAGATGGAACAACTACACTGTTTATTCATAATGCACTTTAAAGAAAGTAGTAGCAAAGAGCTCAGACACTATGTTTAATGCTGGTTTGTTTTTATGAAAAGAATTTCCTTGGTTTTTCTTGATAAAATAGACAACGTCCCAGTTTTATCCTTTAAACCTTGGTTATCAGTTGTTAATGGTTCAATCAGGAATACATCACCTACAGTAAAAATAGGTAATTGGCTGGTACTCATGTGACAATTTCAATAAAATGTTGGATCTCTACAAAAAGAACAAATTTTTTGTTTTTTTGGTAAGACGTTTATGTTTCAGTTTGCCATTGAGGGCTCAACTATTTTAGTTCTGTCAAAATTTGTCTTTTGCTTCACTTACATTTCTGAGTTTAGAATGAGGACTTTGGTTTTACTATTCGAAGCTCGAATAGAAACATCAAGAGAGATAGAGTGACAAAAATTTATTTTCAACATTAGGTACCTATGCTTAAAAACAAAAAAAACGTTCAAAATAGTAATAATTATGTAGATCGCAGTAAATCTGTAAGCAAAAACAAAAAGGAAAAAAAGCTGATTACAATGATATTGCCACTCTTGTATAAATCTAATTTTAATAATATGGGTGAATTATATAATAAGCTAAAGCTAAGTTGATAATTATATTTACAAGACTATGTTTCGTTCAATTGATTTGTGATTACATACAAAAAGCAATTTCTTCTGATATGTGAATTATATGTCGAAAAAGCATTTCATGTTTTTTGACATAGTTTATGAATTAATGTATCAAATAGCTGCCTTAATTAGTAGCTTAGAATATATATCATGGAATTTTGATAAAAGATAAGAGGGTTGGTTCTCCATCCAAAATATTGTTTCAAAGTTGGCAGTTTTTTTATTAGTAATTGAAAACACATGAAAACCAGCCATCCCCATCAATTCCCAATGTAATATAACAGCTTGAGGATTTGAAGCCTCAACTTGGAACATCCCATAAATGAACTTTCCTTCATCAACGGTGGTAAGAGGTTCATACTCTGGTATTGTCATCCACAATAAGAAATTTTCTGGAATCATAATCCATGATGAGTACATATTCCTGACCAAAGATTGTGGTGTCGTATTTAAATTTTGTGTTGGAATGCTGTATGATATACTGCATGGTTTAAGTGATGTTTTCTTTTTGACTAAATCTCTAATTTCAAGATTTATTCTAGGTTTATAAGTTACAGAAACATCATTGATATATTGTTTGTAAGCTGTAGCACCTCCAATTCCCAATATTAAAGCTGATATTACAATATTTTTACGATTCAACATTGTCTTAGTGCTCAAAAACAAAAGATCTTATACTTGAAGAAAAGGTGGAAGTAATGATGAGTGAGCCACGATAAGCGGGAAAAACGCGAAGTGTTAGAACATTACCGAGAGGCGCATATGTGAAAGCTTTCTAAAGTTGCTAGTTGTTTCAAGCATTACTATATTGGGAAGTAACTAATTATGAAACATACAAGCTATCGAAGAGCATAATGGTATGTCGATCTTAAAAATGAATAGACAGACTGTCCCATTCGGGAAATGTTATGCAGTTAATCATGAGATTATATGCAGGGTATTAAGTATGTGCTACCATCTCAAGAAAACCCAATAGGCAGAAGGTACTATGTAGTGTGAAATAGGGTATACAAATAAGTGAAAACAAAAGTATATCATTGTGAAGTCGTCAGAATAGGGGTAAAATGATATAGTACCGAAGCGAGTAAATTGTAACAGAAAATAGGATAGCAAACATCAGTTGATGGTTATAACAGTATTTTTCTTCTCTTATTTCTCAATCATTATATTTACTTGGGGCATGCTTACATCTTCTACATAGGATACGTGAGTTTCTTCTTTTGTTACCTAAGTATTTGATTTTTTATGTTTCTTTCAAACAGTAACTTTTCTAATTATCATAGTAGATGTTGTGCATTAAAAAATCAAAAAATGAACGTTTTTACCATCTATAATATATTATTAGCAAAGGGGACTAACAAGTTAAAACAAGTGGTTATTTTATTAAAAGGTAGTATAAAGATTAGTTGATGTAAAGACAATATCAGCGTTATACTCTGGAATAAAATATCTTTGTTGCTTGGTAGAAATATTCATACCGCAATATCAGTGAATTGATCTTTTTTAAAAACAATTATAAGGCTTTCAAAATCTTCTAAAAGTACTATTCATTTTTTATACTTTTTAAAACTTCAAGCTTAACAATTACATGATGCTTATATTGTTGTAATGCACTAACTCTTAACATAAGGTCCATGATGTTTAGCTAAGTTGGTAGTTAAATAAACTGTAAAATAAATTAGATAAAGTAAAAGAACTAGAGAACTATGTCTTCTTACATAAGATAAAATTGTGTGTGATAATTATATTAAAATGAATAGGATATAAGAGATAAGAAATGGGTGGACCGCTTGTTATCCGCCCGCTCATACTTGGTACGGCATTCATCTCAACATATATAACCACTACTAACATGACCTTCCAGTTACGCAGTCTTTTCTTTTAAATATATCTACTTATGTAACGGCTAACCCTGAAAATGAGAAGAAGTCAATAAAGACTACAGAACGGGAAACAATGAACTCTTTTCCCTCTTTGATAAATCCAAGATTTTTGATTCCACTTAAAATCGTATAGTTGCCATTTTACCAGTGCTCAAGAAAACAACAAAAACTTTATTTCATCTTTACTTATCTGACATAGAATATTTCAACATAACAAATTCCTTGTTAGCTCAGTCGGTAGAGCGTTCGGCTTTTAAGATCTCTTTAAGAAGTCGACCGAAATGTCCAGGGTTCGAGCCCCTGATGAGGAGTTTATTTTTTTTTGCAGGTTTATGCACCAAACGAGAACATGAATTTGATGAAACTGTTCCAATGAAAAATGTGAATCAATCGACTTTTTTTTGTAGAATGAAGGATTTGAATTTTAAGCTAATTTAAAACTGAATAATATAAATTATGTTTCCTGGTATGCCAGATCAGAAAGTTCAGGTTGAAGTTGATCCGACTGAAGATACCGAATGGAATGATATTTTACGTGAGAAAGGAATTATTCCACAAAAAGAACCTGACCCATCAGAACAGTTAGAAGAAGTAATTGCAGATGCTATTACACGACAACATGAAAATAGACTAGAAGATTTAGATTTATCAGAATTGGATGAGTTAGAAGATGAAGAAGATGAAGATTTTCTTGAAATCTATAAACAAAAAAGAATGGCTGAAATGAGACAACTTGCTAGTAATGAAAAATTTGGATCGGTTTATCCAATTTCAAAGCCTGAATGGCAAACAGAAGTCACAGATGCATCTAAAAACAATGTTGTATTTGTTCATTTATCAAGTGAAAGTCAGATCCAATCAAGAATTTTAGGTTTAATAATTAGAGAAGCAGCTTTGAAATTTAAAGATATAAAATTTTGTGAGATTGAAGGTAAAAGAGCAATCGAGGGATATCCAGATGAGAATTGCCCAACAATCTTGATTTATAAAGATGGGGAACTACTCAAACAACTAGTTACATTATTAATGTTGAACGGAAAAGATACAAAACTGAAAGACGTTGAAGCTTTACTTATTGACATTGGTTGTTTGGATTCAAAGGATAAAAGATTGATTATAAATCAAGATCTAGACGATGATTTGAAAGAGTCTCACAAATTAAGGTTTCAAAACAAAAGTATAAAACAAAGTACAAGTAATTTATCTGATGACGAATCAGACGATGATTTTTTTAATTAGTGTGTAACAAAATATAAATATTTTATTTTTTATAAAATCTCTAGTTTTTATTTTTAGTAACAATGTCTAGCTTTAATGAAAGATGGTATAAAACAATTGCTTAAAAGAGTACAAAAAGTTTCTCTTAAAATTGTGACGCTCATCTCTGAGACTGTTTGCGAACTGAGTATATGATTAGAAAATAAACGCATTCAAAAGCTTATTCAATTACATGATGATGCAGTTCGTAGCGTTCACTATGGCATAATAAGTATTATTTCTTATGTTCAAATTTATTAACGATCCTTATTTTTTTGGTAAATATTAATCCACAAAAACGCTTCAAGTACTATATAAACTGTTATTTTCCCCATATATTTTTATTTCACATAAATAGACAAAACATAACAACAGTTACATGTATTCACTAATGCAATACAGTACCATGTAAGCATTGACTTTTTTAACATCATCTTCGGAAACCCTTGTAATAATTGCATCATCAAATTTAAACCAAATACCATTATGATTCTTAACGTAAGCCAAGTAATGACCTGTATTGACATTACCTAAATGACAGATTACGGCAAATAATTGATAATTTGTATTTTGGTTTGAAATATTTGAATCAGAAACATAATCTCTAATATCTAAAATTGATGGTATACTTATATGATAGTCGATTTTTGAACTTATACCAATATGCTCAAATCTTTTTAATTGAATACTTAAAACAGGTGGTAGATTTTTGAGTCTTAAACTTTTTGTAACTTTTGTTTTCTTATTACATGAAGTACATTCATATAGAACATCCAACTCTTCAATTCTTGTATATTTTCTAAAACATGAATGCAAATCATTTAGTGAAATTTTTTCATTATTCTGTTTGTCTTGAATTTCTAATGAAACATCCAACATTGGATCTTCAATTTTTCTATTTTTACCACACACCGTACATGTTAAAGTGCTTTCTAAATTACCAGAAAACACTTTATGAATTATACAATCACAATTAAATTCAGCTGATAGTTTTACCTTATTATTTTCAAATGCAGGCGTACTTTCCTTATTTTTAATGTATTTTGAACTTGTTGTGTCATTTTTATGGATCTGATGAATCAAAAACTGCCAAAACTCATGTGAATCTTGTTCACTATAACCGGCTAATGTCCTTTTAACTTTCCATGCAACTTCAATAAATGATGTTAAACCATAACCGATAATGGCAGGATTAGTAAAAAAATCTTGATAAATATCGTTGAGACAACAGGACATACAGTCAGAACAACTTTTTGGACAGTTTGAGTGCAACCCACTTAAATAATAACGTTTTAAAAATGGATTATGAATCAACGTCTGCAAAACTGAAGACATGAAACATGTTGATCCTAAATTAATGAATCCACGTAATCCAGTCGTTTCTTTAAATGAAGGGATTCTGGTTGATTTATTAATTATTTCACGATTTTTAACAGCATGATCGATTTTATAATACGGTAGTCCCGGGAAATTTTCCAGTAATCCAGCATTTTTTATTGCATTGTATCTAATACTTTCAAGCCATGGATGTGATACTAAATCACCACACTTAACACACAAAAGTTCACCATTGTTTGCATTAATACCTATAAGAAAAGAAAAAAAAAAAAAGAAACAAGAAAAGAAAAATGTGTATTAGTATTATTAGTTCAGGAAAAAGTATGTATGAAATATTTAAAAACATAATGAAAGTGAAATAAATTGCCAATTACATTGAAATTTAGTAAATTAAACGTACCAAAAAGATGTCCTGTTGACTTTGCATGACTATAAGCATGTTTTTCAGTCCAACATCCAATATTTGTACATTGAAGACACATGAACAGATTAATGTGTTGTTTCAAATTTGAATGATGGCATTCTTTACAAAATAAAATTTTTGACCTTTCTTTTTGTAATGTGCTGATAGTAACTTTTTGACCTTTTCGATTGTAATAGTTGATAATTGAATGATTATTTTGGTTTTTAGAGCTTGATAACAGTGAAGGTGTTTCTAAGCTTGAATTTTTTGAAAGTGAGCCAACAACCACAATATTTATGCCGGCAGAGTATGATTTTAAAACTGCATCTTTGGAATTTGAGTTTAAGACTTTTGAAAGATGTGCACAAGGTGGTAATGTTATAAAAGAATCGGATAGGCTGGTTTCAAGTGGTAAAGTTTTCCTTGCAATTGTTCCTCCATTACTCACAGTTTCATTTTGATTTTCCTTTCCATTCACTTTATTTTTACATGGTGAAGGATTTGATGGAGTAATACTATATGACGATGCTGAAGATGGTGGTGCTTTTTTTGGTATTGATTTGCTTGGGATAGTTTTTGTTGAAACTGATTTTTTTGCCGATACTGATGCCATTTTGTGTAATTATGAAAATTTATGATGTTTATGTCTGAATGAATGCAGTTTAGTGTAAATTAGTAGGTATAGTTATAAAATATGTTTCTTTGATTTCTAAAAAAAAACTGTCTAATAAAAAATAAAAAAATAATGATAGTCTAGATATGTATAATTTTTTCTGTATTTTCTGTTAATTTTGTTTAAATGAACTTATATGATGAAAGTAAAATAGAGCGTATTACTATTTTAACAAAAAAAAGCAATGCAGTAGATAGTTGAGTTTGAAGGAGTTAGAGAAAAGGATAATGATGATGTATCAGAAAGATCAGATTTTGCGAGAATTCCGCAATCAGATTTTTTCTGTGGGTTGTATCATGTTCTGTGTTGGGTATTCTGACCAAAAAAGTTATATATAGGTTTTTCGTAATTAAATTTATACCGTTAGTTATATAGTTTTTTATTAGTTATAAAAAATAAACAACACAGATGAATGAATTGTATGTTTGCAAATTAAAAAATTAATTAAAATACAATCATTTTGTTGTTTTATTTTTTTAGTATGTAGTAGTGTGGATAAAATGAGTGAACTGAAATAGAAAAAAACGAATGAATCGAGTGAGTGATTAATTGATAATTATATAAGTATGAGAGTAGAGGTCTTAATGTCGTAGAAAAGGATAATAATCATGGTAATAATTAACTATGGTGATAATATTGAAAGTGTTTGAAATTTAAACAACGCTCATAGTTTCAATAAATCTACCAACGACAGCTCTGAAACCAATAATAGCCTGCCTTAAAGGTTGAGGAATCATTGGATTCCAAACTAATCTATTAATAGTTAAATCATACTCATCAATTCTAGCACGGGTACGATCATTCATTAAATATCTTGCACGTAAGAAAATAACGGTAACCAAAAATAAAATAATGATTTTGAAATCGTACCAAAATTGTTCTGTACCACCATAAGCAGAATACCAAAATCTACCTAACGCAATTCTGAAAAATAATTTAACTAATGGACCTAAGTAAAAGGTGATCAACAAAACTTCAGTATTTGCAGCCAAACTTGTAGATCTGGAATGGAAAGTAGAATTAAATTGTGTTAATGTTGAACACGTTTTGTTTTTTGTTTGAGCAGAAAGGAACGGTAAAATTGGAATTATATTATTTTTTGTATAGTTGATTGCATGAAAGAATGCATAAATAGTAAATGAGTATAAAATTGAAGGATTTATTGCACCAAAAAATGGAGATGCTAATAACCAATGTGATGAGGCAAAAAATAAATATTGAATATTTTCATCACGCAGAATATTATGTTTGGTTGAAGGATTTGAATTTGGGTAAGATTTTGATGATTTATTAACTGATGAATTAGTGCCAGCACTTGAATTTTTTTTTGGTGAAGAAGATAAAGAAGAATTAGGAGTATGTTGTTTAGCAAATAAATGTTCAATTAAATGCCAGATTTGACCAATAAAATAAGAAATTGGTTTATTTTTATAAGTTTGCCTTAGAATAATCAAATAAGTTGTTAAAATCGAGGATAAAGCTAAGGAATAATATTTTATAGTTATTGGGTTTGCAGAACCACGCCAAAAGGAAGTAATAACACAAAGAACGCCAAACCATTCAGTAGAAAGTAGGGTTAGGTACCAATAAAACTGGGCACCTTTTGACAATTTCTTCAAACCAGATAAGAATTTAGTTGGAGAAGTTGTGATTTTGGAAGCATCACTGGACGTTTTCCTCTCCAAATTCGATTGATTATTGACCATAGGGTGGGGATGTGAGATGCTGGCCTTGGTTAAAAAAAAAAAGATAAAACAGAAACAGAACAAAATACCAGAAAAAGAGAAGAGAGACCCTAAGAAAGCTACAAGCTCCAACCTTGAATCTCCAATCAATTCCTCGATGAAGTAAAGAACACTTTTCATTTTTTCATTTTTCATTTTTGAATCTTTTTTCGTAGGAGGACAAAAAGTGGTTTGGGAATTGAAAAATGAAAAATCATGGAAATGAAAAAAAACCGAGAAATGCACAAACGGCGCGTTCGAAACCCTTTGTGAAAGCTTATTTGGGGCTCGTTTCTTCTTTTTGTGTGTATGTACGTATCTTTCTTCACTTCATCACCACCACGGAGAGAACTGTGTTGTTCGGGGTGAAGTCCGAGCCGGCGGCCATGTTTTTGAAACTGTCGTCACTGCAGGCACATACTATGATTAAACATCCATTGGAGTCTGTCCAGGAGTCGGTTTGAACTATCGTCTTGGGAAACCCCTTAAAGAATTTCACACGTTTTTTTTGTGCAACGTCCCAAAATGAAATGCTACCTTCAATACTACCATTTGAATCACCCCCATAACCCGCGGTTATCAGATAATTAACACCAACAGCATTTAATGAGTAAATTGGCCCTATTAACATTGTATCGTCACTTAATTTAGATCTATGTGCTCGAAAAATGAACTTTTTTGGTTCATTCAAAATAACTATTCCACTTGGATTAGTATTTGAACATGACATTGATACCGGTGCAGATTTCGCTGCTGTGTTAATTGTAACTGTTGGTTCTGTTTGTGACTCTATCTTGGTCGTCACAACTGAAACTTTCCCTTCCAACCCTGTCTGTGCATATTTTAGCTCATGCGGTAAATTATTAATATCACTAATTGTATCAAAAATTTTCAAATCTGTTGTTATTGGAAGTTTAAACCCGGATTCTTGACATTTTAGTTCAACAATTTTTTTACAGGACAAATCAAATATTCTATTAATCCCTTTATCTGTAGCTACTACTAAATATGTTAAATAAATATCCAATACTTGAATTTTAGAATTCATATTAGTTTGATCAAGTATGGTTAAATCAGGTAAATTATATAATGATAAAATACCACTATTGGTTGCAAGTATAAGATAATTCGAATTTTCATTTATTTTTATCGTTTGAAATGTACAATCATTACCGAGGCCCAATTTGTTGCATTCAGTAAAATTTGTTTCACCATTAATATCAATATTTGAGAAAGAAGTAACATGTGGATGTAAAATGAAAACTGTATGTTCAAAATGGTCAATTGATATAATTGGTTGGTTGAATTGTTTTGAAGCTAACAATGCAGAAGAGGATAAGGATGAATCAATTGATGATAACTTGGGTGCATCATAAATGTATAGTTCTCCTAGTATTGTACCAACTAACAGTAAATCCAAGAATGTAATATGGTGAATAGAAGTCACAAAACCGTTTGGAGAATGTTTCAAATCAACTAAAGGGAAGAACAAAAGAAGTTGTATGTTAGTATCCATGTTTATTTATGGAGCAAAAAAAGTGGATAGCAACATACATTGTCGTAGCAAGTTCATTGTGTTGTTGTTATAATCATTTACCAACAAGTTGGTTAACAGACAATGTATACCAGAAAGCTCAGCCGAAAGTTCAGGTGTCAAAAACAAACACCAAACATCAAACAAAACCAAAAATCGATGAAACCGGCGCGAAGTCGAAAAAGAAAAAAGAAAAAAAATACAAAAATTCCCATTTCGGAGAAACCCGCGTTTTTTGTTATCAAAACCGGACAAATTTTTTCTCTGTGGATAAAAGAAAAATAAAAGAGATGCAGTTGCCAATATTTGATATCCACTCTATCGTCTTTTACACTCTTTTTAAAAACGCTTGTTATACAATTTTTACCCCCCTCAAATGTACTTCTTCGAAGCTTCAGAACGTAGGCGGTATGCACAAGTTGCCTGTGCCGTCATATGGTGTCTCTTTGGTGCTGGTCCAATTTTTGGATTTGCTGCTTTGAAACCAACTTTAATTGATCAAGGCATTTACGAAAATATCTGTGAAATTACAAATTCTTCAACCTCTGATATTGAATCTAATATGTTTACTACCTTTTTATCTAACCTTACACCAGTATCAAATGACCACTTAACAACAGAAGGTTTTGCTTCAAAATGTACGGAACAGGATTTAAAATTAAACATGATGTTTACAGCCGGTGCTGCTTTAACCAATGTTTCTGCTTTAATTATTGGTCGTACACTAGATACTTATGGTCCAAGATTATGTGGTTTAATTGGTGCTTTTTTTTTGTTATTAGCATCATTTACCTTTATTTATGCAAAGTCAATCGTTTCTTTAAATTTATTTGATCCTTATCTTGTTGGTTATTCACTTATGGCATTAGGTGGTCCATTTTCTTATATTTCATCATTTCAATTATCAAATGCGTTCCCTGAAAAGTCAGGATTGGTTCTTGCTTTATTAACAGGTGCATTTGATACATCGTCTGCAGTTTTCTTATTCTATAAGAAACTTTACTTATCATATCCAGAATTTTTCAAATTGGGAACTTTTTATAAGTTTTATTTGATAGTTCCAATCTTTATTATTGTTGTTCAATTTTTCGTCATGCCAAAAGAATCTTACTTAACTCCCCCACCTGAATTAATTCCAAATCCAACTGATGAACAAAGAGCTCTTTCAATTGCTGCAGCACAGGAAGATCATTTCCATAATACAGTTTCAAATGAATCAAATGAAACTGATTCATTATTACCTACACCCCCATCTCAAAGAAGACGTTCTTCCTTAGGTGATGCGTATAAATCAATTTATATCGAAGAAGAAATTGAAGATGCAGCAAAATCAAAAACTGAATTATCTTTTTCAATTTTTGGAATTTTGCATGGTTATTCAGCATCTTATCAATTTAAAACATGGTGGTTCATTCTCATTTGTTTATTTGCAACCATTCAAATGCTTAGATTAAATTATTTTGTTGCAACTGTCAATTCTCAATATGTTTACCTTTTAGGTTCTTATAAGGCAGCAACTGCACTTAACAAAATCTTTGATATTGCGTTACCATTAGGTGGGGTTATTTCAATTCCTTTTGTTGGTATGTTTCTTGATACCTTTTCAACTTCAATAGTTTTAATCGGTTTATTAGCAGTTTCTTTATTGATTGGTATTCTCGGTGTTATAAAGAATTCATTTGTTTCAGGTGTTATTAATGTTTTAATTTTTGTTGCTTATCGTCCATTCTTTTATACCTCTATTTCCGATTATTGTGCTAAGGTTTTTGGTTTTGAAACTTTTGGTACTGTCTATGGTTCAATCATGACAGTTGCAGGTTTTGTTAACTTCTTACAATCTGTTTTAGATAAACTTACCCATACAACTTTCAAAATGAATCCAATTCCTTTAAACTTATTACTTTTATTATTTACCGTCGTTATTGGTGGTACAACTATTGTTTATGTTTATGTTCAATCTAACATTTATGCACACGAAAAACTTAAAGGTGCAAGTGAAGGAGAATCAAGTACCGAACAAGAAGATGCATAATCTCATTTAAATTTTAAAGGCATCTGATCAAAAGATTTTATATCTGGATTCCTTTTCTTATATTGAAATTTTATCACGCTACTTATTTATTTAACTATATAATTTACTTAGTTTGCACCAACTTACTTAGAAAAACAATTTAGAAAGTTTTTTTAAGGAAAAATTTAGATTTTCACCAAACACTAGCAAGTTTATTTAAACTTCTTCGTAATGTTTTTGAATCCCTCTAGGAAATTGATCAAAATGTTTTGTTTTACTTCATCTTAAACGTTAAAAACCAAAAACAAAAGCTGAATTTGCATGAAGAATTAGGAACCAAATGGAGGCTGGAAGAAAGCCCTCATACCTAATAAAAAACCCGCATTTTTCATCTTTGAATCCCTGACAGAACGAAAAATTGAAGTCATTGAGAGAACAACTTCTCTTAATACTGCTTTTTCCTTACCTCCATCCTTTCACTTCATCTTTTTTTTTTTCTTTAAAAGCCAGGCCTCTTCGAAGATCCTTTTACTTGATTGTGTGGTATTTGGATTCAAAGCGAGGCCTAGACTGATGTTGTCTTGTTCTTCAAAAAAAAGAGGGGCTTGACTTCCTGGAACTCCTTAGATAAGCTGCTACGTTTATTGTTTGGGATTCTGGTCCAGGATACACTAGTACTAGTACTTCAATCATTATTAAAAGTACTTAATTTTATTTGTTCATTTCTTCATTGAAATTTTATAAATATATACAAAAAAAGACGTTAATATTGATTGATAATACTTATTACCTCAACTTTTTTTTCCATTCATTGATTTAATCCAAGTCTGTAGTTGATTTTAGTTTCATGACTTTTTCTGGATCCATTGCGTCTAAGAAATCTTTCATTCTTAAAGGACGCAATGAAATCTCATTTCCTTTATTAATTAATTCACCGTCATTATCAATTAAATGTTTACGGATATATTCTCTTGTTGAGTTAACAGCTGCATTACGACATAGCTCCTTTAAGTCTGATCCACTCATACCTTCAGTAATATCTATTAGCTCATTAATGTCACAATCAACCTCAACATCTAGTAACAATTTGCTTAGAATCTTTTTACGCTGATCATCATTTGGTAATCCAACGCTAAATCTTTTTGGCATACGTCTTAAGAATGCTGAATCAATGTCACCTGGTCTGTTAGTTGCACCTAAAACTAAAACACGCCCTGAACTAACTAATCCATCCCATAACGTCATAAATTCTGCTTTTAAAGTTGCAGTAACCTCATGATCTGTCGAGCTTCTTTCTCTTAAAAATGAATCGATTTCATCAATAAATATAATACACGGTTGAAGTTTATTTGCCAAACTGAATAGTGCATCAACTAATTTGTTACTTTCACCAAACCATTTATCCATAATTGTTGACATTCTAATACTGATAAAATTCGAACCACTTTCTTTTGCAAGTGCCTTCGCAAGCATTGTTTTACCACAACCTGGAGGTCCATAAAGCAAAACACCTTTAGGAGCAGCTAATAATGAACCATATTGAGTAAATAATTCAGGATAAACTAGTGGTAAAATAACACTTTCACGTAAATCACTTACAACATCTTCTAAACCACCAATATCATTAAATGCAACACTAATATCCTCAGATGGAACTAAGTATGCTAGTAATATTTTTTCATAATTTGATAATGAAGATAAGACTTTTTTCAGTCCAGGTGATTTATTCTTTAATGCTTGTAAATGTTTTGCTGTACGATCCTTTTCATCATTATTTCGATGGCTGGGATCTCCTAAAAACGTAGATAATAAATAGTATACAGAAAATGATGCGGTTGATAACAACACACATTCACTGATCAACTTAAATGCTTCCTGTCTATTCATGGTTGTACTATTGTCTCTTTATATTTGGGTCTTTTGTTAGACTAAGAACCCTGCCCTTAGTAACAAATTTCAAATTTTAAAGCGACTCCTAAAAAAAAAGAAGAATAAAATTTCAACATGAATTTCAAGACTATAATTTTTTTAATTTTTTAATCATTAGGTTTTTTACTATTGCTCTACAAAATAATTAAATTAACAACCATGTCGAAAAAAAGACACACAATTAATATTCCTGGTACTATGTTGGATAGTATCAGAGATAATGGAAATTATGAAGATGATGAAAGATTCACAAAACGTCAAAGAATAAAAGGCCCTTCAGTAATACATCGTAAAGAAAATAGAAAACAGCACCGTATGAATAAGAAGAAAGAGAAACAGCATACAACTAATGAGTTTAAAGAACAACATAAACAAAGACAAAAAGAATATGAAGTACAAAAGAAGAAGGGTAGTAATTTAAAGACTAAGCCAAAATTTAATACTAAAAAATCAGTCACCATTGATATGCCGATCAAGAAGAATACGTCAAAACAAGTGAAAAAAAAACGTGTCTCTTTTAGTGATCATGATGATATCCGTGAAATTCCTGCACGGGAATCAGCTTCAGATAATGAGATTGATGTAGATTTTGAAAAATGGGAAAATGAGTTCGCTGATGATAGTGAAGATAGTGAACAATTCTTTAGTCATAGTGAAGATGATTTGCAAGATGAAAAAGATGAAGAAGAAGCTCATAATTTAATAGAAACTTTAAAACAGTTAAAGCAAGTCCAAAGGGGTGAATATCAAAATACAGATGAAGACGACTCAGGTTCAGATTTAGATTCTGAATTTGATGAATTAGATGATGAGCAAGAATCAATCATGAACCAGCTTGCTGCGTTGAAGGGTAGAAAATCCAATCCAAAATTAGGTAGTATTCGTATTGTTCAAGAATCTGATCTTGAAGATGATGATATTTCGGAAAGAGATTCAGAAGAAGAAAAAATGGATAACTCTGATGATGAATTTGAAGGATTTGATGATGAACAAAAGGAAATTATGAATCAACTAGCTGCATTAAAATCAAAAAAAAAGTCAACAAAATCAGATATCAGAATAGTTAAAGAAGATGAATTGGATGATGATTCCATATCAGGGAGCGGATCTGGACAAGATGATCAATCTGATGATGCTTTTCAAGAACAGGAAGAATATTTAGATGACGAACAGCAAAATATCATGAACCAGCTTGCTGAAATTAAAGGTAAAAGAACATCTAGTAGCTCTGGTATTAAAATTGTCAAGGAAGATGAATTAGAAGATGACGATGAATTAAGTTTTGAAGAAGACGAAGGTAACCAAGAAGACATGAATTCAGATGAGGAAGAATTTGATGATGAACAGCAAAATATAATGAACCAATTAGCTGCATTAAAGGGTAATAAATCGTCTAAAAGTAATGTTAGAATAATGAAAGAAGATGAATTAAGTGATGAATTTGATGAATCCGATTACAGTGAAGCGATGAATGAAACCGATGAGATTTTAGATGATGATTCCGAAGAAGAATTGGATGAAGATCAAAACAATGTCATGAGAAAACTTGCAGCATCAAAAGGAAATAAAAGAAGTTTATCAAGTCTGAAAATTGTCAAAGAGGCTGATTTAAGTGACGATAGTTTATCAGAGGAAGACGAAGAAGACGAAGAAGAAGTGGACAATGATCAAAGTGAAGTGGATGAAAGTGTTTTTTCTTCAGACGAAGAATTTGTTCCGTCTTTTAATGCAAATAAAGATGACCAAGATGTTGATTATTATGCAAAAAAACTTGGTATTGATGCCAAAAAAAGTTTGAACCGTCAAGATGAAAATGATTTTGTTGGTGCATTATTTGAAGGTCTTGATTTCATGGATAATTATGATGTGGTTGATAATGAAGAAGAAAAGAAAAAGAAGAAGAAGGAAAAGAAGGAAAAGAAAGAAAAGAAAGAAAAGAAGGAACAAAAGGAAGCAAAAAAGCAAAAAGAGTCGAAGAAGGTAAGAGAAGAATCTCAGGGGACTATATCTCATCATGATAGAGAACTGTTTGAGAAAGATGATGAAAATATTAATTATTATGCAAAAAAATTAGGTATTGATTCGAAGAAAGGTGTTTCTAAACAAGGAGATGATGACTTTATTGGTGGGTTGTTCGACGGTCTAGATTTAGATTTTAATCACGGAATGGATTTTGATGATGATTTAGAAGAATCAAAAAGCGAAGAAGAAGAAAGTAGAAAAAGGACACCAAAGTTTAGTAGTGATGTCAATAATGATGATGGTGACGATGATGATAATAATGATGATGAAGTTAACTCTGATGATTTTGATGATGATGATGATTTGGATGATGATGACAGAGCACTTTTGAAGGAGATGTATGGTCTTGAAAGTTCAGATGCAGGTTCAGATTCAGAATTTGATTCAAATTCTGAAAATGATGGTCCAGGAGTCAAAGAAAATCCATATATGGCTCCAGTTGATCCAACTGTAGAACAGGAACCTGTGATTGTAGGATCGAAATATATTCCACCAGCATTAAGAAAGAAAATGGCAATGGGTGAAAATGATGTAGATTCAGAAACTAGGAAAAAACTTGTTAGATTAGTTAAGGGTCCATTCAATAAATTATCAGAACCAAACTTAAATAGTGTTATTCAAGAATTAAACAATGCGTATAATGATAATCCAAGACAATTTGTCAGTGAAGCAATTTTGAGTGTTATTCTTCAATCAGTTTCAATATCAACTCCAATGCTTGAAAGTTTTTTGGTTTTGTATGCAAGTGCAATTGTTGCAATTTACAAATTACAAGGCGTTGAATTTGGTGCCTTTATAATTCAAAAAATTGTTGAGGAATTCACAAAAAATATCGATAGTACATCAAGAACAAAGCAAGAATTATTGAATATAACCGGTTTATTAGGTTATTTATACACATTAAATTTTATTAATTCAACATTGATTTATGATATAATCAAGATGAAATTAATCACCAATCCAACAGAACTAAAAACTGATGTATTGTTGAAGTTAATTAGATCTTGTGGTTCTAAATTAAGAACTGACGACTCAACGGCATTAACATCAATTATAGGAGAGTTAACTAAATCAGTCAAAGAAAATGAGAGTAAAGGTATCAAAACATCAACAAGAGCAAGATTTTTAATTGATACGATTACAGATTTAAAAAATAATAGATTGAAAAATTTAGAAAATGAAAATACAACATCAATGGTCAATAGGCTTAAAAAACAATTAGGTTCAATCAGTAGTGGTAGAAACCTAGATGCTATTAAAGTTACTTTAGATGATATTGAAAAAATTGAAGAGAGAGGTAAATGGTGGTTAGTCGGTTCCGCATGGAAAGGTAATGATATTAATGATACACCATCAGCTAGAGATGAGAAATCAACTGTTGATGAAAAACCAAATTTTAATGATACCTTGATAAATGACAAGGATGAGTTATCAGGTAGTTTAGATGTTAATTGGTTAGAATTAGCAAAACAATGTAGAATGAATACGGATGTAAGAAGAGCAATTTTTATTTCCATAATGTCAGCAGAAGATTTTATGGATTCATTTGCAAAATTAGAGAAACTAAATTTAAAAAAATCACAGAAGGGGGAAATTCCAAATATCTTAATGCATTGTGCTACAATGGAATCTACAAATAATCCATATTACTCATATTTAGCTAAAAAGTTATGTGATGACCATTCAATGAGAAGATCATTTCAACTAAATCTGTGGGATTTTATCAAAGAATTGGATGGTGATGACGAATCAACAACAACAATTTTAGTAGATGCAAATGATGATGAAAGATTATGGAAAATTCTAAACATGGGTAGATTTTTTGGCTTTTTAATTGGTGAAGGATCATTATCGTTGAATGTTTTAAGAATTATTAACTTCCTTACTGCATCATCCGATGTTAAAATTTTCCTTGAAATTTTGTTACTTACAATTCTTGATGTGATCGGTAAAAAATCAGCTGTCCATTCATTTGACAATAGTGAAAATAAGAAGGGCTCTAAAGACATTACATATTCTGGTAAAACCATGGCAGAAAGAGTCAACAAATGTGATGAACAGCCTTTATTGATGAAAGGATTACAATACTTTCTAAATAATAAAATTAGAGACAGTGTATTTATTAAGGGTAAAAAACAACGTGCAAGGATAGAATGGGGGGTTGACACGATGTCTGAAATGTTAGCAGAGATGTTAAAATCCCAAAAATAGGAGAGTCTTTGAATGAGTTTGTCTAGTAGTTATGTATTGTATTAGAATAAAGAGTAAACTTTACATAATACATAATAATACAGTTTTGATTTTAGAAAAAAGGGTTTTGTAGGTTCCGCACACGTGATATTTGAATACCACCAAACCCTCTACGAGAACCCACGCAGTTTTTATTTTCATGATTTTCTCTTTTACCTTGGCGAGAACAAAAATGAAAAGTCTGTAGATGTACTTTTAATTATTCCTTTCAACCTTCTCTTTTAGCAGTCAGCTTTAAACAGCCTAACGTACATACAAACGAAATGGGAGCTACCAGAGAAAAGAAAGTCGCATACTTCTCCAAGTTAAGACAATTAGTTGAAGAATACAAGTCAGTTTTCGTTGTCGGTGTTGATAATGTTTCATCCCAACAAATGCACGAAATCAGAAAGACCTTAAGAGAAGACGCAGTCGTCTTAATGGGTAAGAACACCATGGTTAGAAGAGCTATGAGAGGTTTCATTTCTGAATTTCCAGAATACGAAAAATTAATGCCTTTAGTCAGAGGTAACATTGGTTTCATTTTCACCAATTCTGACTTAAAGACAATTAAGGATGTTGTTTTAACAAACAAGGTTGCAGCTCCAGCAAGAGCAGGTGCTGTTGCACCAGCTGATGTCTGGGTTCCAGCAGGTAACACTGGTATGGAACCAGGTAAGACTTCTTTCTTCCAAGCTTTAGGTGTTCCAACTAAGATTGCTAGAGGTACCATTGAAATTACCAATGATGTTAAGATTTTAACTGCAGACCAAAAGGTTGGTCCTTCTGAAGCTTCCTTATTAAACATGTTAAACATTTCTCCATTCACTTATGGTTTAACTATTATTCAAGTTTTCAACGAAGGTAACCTTTTCCCATCTTCTATCTTAGATATTACTGATGAAGAATTATTAGGTCACTTCACTTCTGCTATTTCTTCTATCACCCAAATTTCTTTAGCTTCCGGTTACCCAACTGTTGCTGCAGTTTCTCACCAAATTGTCAACACTTACAAGAACATTCTTGCATTATCCGTTGCTACTGAATACACTTACGAAGGTTCTGAACAAATCAAGGACAGAATTGCAAACCCAGATGCTTATGCTGCAGCTGCACCAGTTGCTGCTGCTGCTTCTGCTTCTACTGAAACTGCTGCTGCAGCTGAAGAAGAAGATGAAGAATCAGAAGATGATGACATGGGTTTCGGTTTATTCGATTAAGCGTGCACTGTATAGATTATCCTTTTAGTTTATAAATTTATTTAAACTTTGTTTATCTGTAAAGTATCATCAACCATTAGGTATTTTTAATTATATCAAATGTAGTAACCATGAAGGAATCGATTTAGAACTATCCAATCAAGTTGAATGTGCGAATCGAAACTGATTCTTTAAGTTTTGATTTTCTATCTTTGATTTTTAAGTTCTGAAATTTTTATTTTTCTATTTTTTTTAATTTTTGCTAGTTAGTGAGAGGACATGAAAACATCATTGAAGATTTCAAGATGTCAATGGATGATCAATTTTACTAATAATCAACTTACAAGCCAATTACGTTACGATGTTTGCACAATTATCAAGAAAATCAATTCAAACGATTACCTCTAAGAGAATGTCCTCAACCTTCACAACCCCAAGACCATCCTCATTGAAGGGCGTTCTTTTTGGATTTTTTGCAGGTGTTTCAATCACAGGTTTTGGATGTTACTATTATTTATTAGATGAATACAAAACATCTTCAAATGCAATCATTTCCGATATTTTATTGTTACAAAAGACAATCAGAAATATGGAAACTCATATCAGAACATTGGAAACCCAAATTGAAAAGAAATAAGTTACTGTGAGTAAATAATATTTTCATTTTTTTTCAGCTTACTATATTTTGTCAACTTATTATCTTATCCTTTATCTCAATTTTCATGCAAAATATTCAAGATGAAAAACATTAATTGAATAATGTTTTACATATTATGCGTATGGCTATTATTTTCTTTTTTTAATATTTATAAAAAATTCAATCAACTATATTAAGATTCAAACTTTCTATTCCCCTTATCTACTTTTACCCCAAACACGAAAATGGATATCATTGATTATGCTTCACAAAACAGAAGAATTTAATTATTCATTAATGAAGCTTTGTTTTACTAATTGTTTAAACTATTTTATCTCTTTTTTTTATGCATTTCAATGATGTAATTTACTCATTGAAAATTTTTCTTTAACCGTTCTTTTTCTTATCTATCCATTTTATGTTATTTTTATTGTGTAAATAACTGTTTGTATTAACCATTGATGACTAACAATTACAGTTGTAATTAATATTCAGTAATTGGTATTTAGTATTTAGTATTTATATGTAGGGCTCGTAATTGCACAGCCTTAAATCTACACCTTTAATGAGTATTGCAAAAAAGTCAATTTTTTCACTTTTTCAGCAAATTTTTAGATTCAAAAAATGTCTTTTAATAGTGAATATTAATGACTAAACAAATAGAAGATTCACGGTTCACTAAAAAACAAAAAATCAACGTTTCAAACGTTGCAGATTCAAAAATTCACGGTCCAAAAGTTGAAAACTCAAACAACATCGATGAAAGTGTTAAACAAAAGCAAGCACTTAATAAATGTTCATATATGAACCCAAGAAAAAACAGAAAATGTGGATTACAAGTCAGAAAAGGACAAATTTATTGTTTTGCGCACATAAATTCTCAAACTAATGGGACGTCACTTAAGGAATCAGAAATAAGCAAGTTAGATAAAAATGGAAAACTTATAAAAAGAATCAAGTGTCCAATTGATAATTCACATTCAATCTGGGAAGATAAATTAACAAAACATCTTAAAATATGTAACGTCACTAAAAATCAAAAGGAAATAGAAGATAAAGATAAAAATATACCATGGTTTAAGGTGAATTATAATGTAAGTGATGTTAAAAATGTTGATGTTTGCAATGAAATTAATAATGAGTGTTGGAATAGATTGATTACCGAATTAATTAAGAAACACGACGAGCTTTTCAAAAATGATGAACTTTCATTAGAAAATTATGAATTTAAACAAGGGTTAGAAGAAAGATTTAGAGAACTAAGTAACTTAAAACATATAAGACAGCAAAGTAGTCTTATTGGGCAACTTGTAACCAATGGATTGGTTAAACCCGGTGAAGATCCAGGCATCATAGTCGAATTTGGTTGCGGAAGGGCAGAGTTTTCAAGGTATTTTAATAAAGCAGTTAAAGAAATAAATAACGACTCACAAACCTCTAACAAGTATCTACTGGTGGATAGAGATAATCCACGAGTGAAATTCGACAATAAAATTATTAATGATAGTAAAGCTTCTGGATTCAATAATGACGAGGTTAAAAGGTTGAAAGTTGACATAAAAGATTTAAAGTTAAGTGAAGCATTAAAAGAATTTAACTGTGGAAGTACCAAGTATTTAGGTATTTCAAAACACCTGTGTGGGGTTGCAACAGATTTAACGTTAAGATGTTTAATCAACGAATCAAGAGATTTACCAGACGGTAAATTCAATGGATGTTTAATTGCAATGTGTTGTAGACATTGCTGTAAATATGAATGGTTACTTGAAGATTCTAAAAAATATTTAAGAGAAAATTTTGATATCAATGAAACAAATTTTAATTACTTCCGTAAAATGTTTGCATGGGCAACAAATGGTGTTTCACCAGGTATGTCACAGTCAGATGTTTGTGGACACTTTACCGGATTATCTTTTAAGCAAAGGGAAGATGTTGGGTTAAAAATGAGGAGAATTTTGGATGAATCAAGAAAATTTGCAATGCAAAACAAAGGATTCGATGTGAAGATTGTTAAATATGTCGAAAGAGATGTTAGTTTAGAAAACAATTGTATCATTATAAAAAGCAGAGAAGATTTATAGATTTTTTAGAGATATGAAATATTGTGTATAGAGTATAATAATAGACTCGCTCTAAATATGGAAACGGGTATTTTAATTTTTCACTGTCAACTTGTCACAAATAAAACTACACATTACTTATTGATCAGTCAATAATGTCAAAACCATTATTACATCAACATGCATTAATTACTGGTGGATCTAAAGGTATTGGAAATGCAATTGCAAAAAAACTTACTGCTTTAGGGTGTAAAATCACATTGTTATCAAGAAATGAAGACTTGCTGAGGTCAGAAATCGGAGAACTCGAGAAGATAAAACCGTCTAACCATAATTATATTAAGTTTGACTTGAACCAACCAGAATTAATTGAAAGCAAATTAATTAAGAATGAAGAATTTAAAAACATTAATATATTGATAAATTGTGCAGGATTGAGTCAAAGTAAGTTATTAATGAATACACCAAGCAAGGAAATACAAGATATAATGAATGTGAATTTGGTTTCCCCTATAATATTATCCAAACATTTTATCAAAAATTGCAACCGACAAAAGAAAGCGGGCACTATCATTAACATATCGTCGATATTGGCGTATTCAGAACACAATCTGATGGGAAGCACCATCTACACCACTACAAAGGCAGGTTTGTCACGATTTGGGGAATGCGTTGCCCATGAACAAATGCAGATCCGACAACGACGTCCACAAGCACCGAATATTACAATTCACACCATCCATCCAGGATTTGTGCCTGAGACAGAAATAGGAAACACTGTCAAGCCAGATTCTTCTTCTTCTCCTTCTTCTTCTCGATTCATGTTAGAAACGCACACAAAAGATGAAGTGGCGCAGGAGGTGGCGGTGCTTCTTAAGAGCTCGGACGGGATGTGAATTGAAGAAAAACGTGGGCTGGAAATGGTTATTTTTTTATTTTTCAATTTTTTAATTTTTTATTTTTCATTTTTCATTTTTCATTTTTCATTTTTCATTTCTCCATTTCAATTTTAATTTTTCAATTCGTGTGAAAAAAAAAATGGAAAATTCTTCACTTCGAAGTCTCCAACTTTATAAACGTGCTGCCTATACCTCCTTTTCTTTGAACTTCTGCTTTTTGCTAACCAATCAATCAACTCTATACACAATGATTATTTTCACTGATCTCTTTTCCGGCGATGAATTATTATCCGATGCTTACGACGTCAAGTTAGTTGACGATGTTGTCTACGAAGCTGACTGTCAAATGGTCCAAGTCAGACAAGGTGGTGATGTTGATATTGGTGCTAATCCATCAGCTGAAGGTGGTGATGATGATGTTGATGAAGGTGTCGAAACCGTCAACAACGTTGTCTATTCTTTCAGATTACAACAAACTGGTTTTGACAAAAAATCTTTCTTAACTTACATTAAAGGTTACATGAAAGCTGTTAAGGCGAAATTAGCTGAATCTAATCCTGACCAAATTCCAATTTTTGAAAAGGGTGCTGCAGCTTACGTTAAGAAGGTCATTGGCTCTTTCAAGGACTGGGAATTCTATACTGGTGAATCTATGGATCCTGACGCAATGATCGTTTTAATGAACTACAGAGAAGATGGTGAAACCCCATATGTTGCTATCTGGAGACATGGTGTTAAGGAAACTAAGATCTAAGTAATTTCTATTTATATATTTTTTCTACACTTATTTAATCATTAATTATCCTCTGTTATGCATTCCAAATATTTAATCATTTCATCTTTGCCTTTAGTTGGATTATTTAATTGCCAAATGAATAGTTTATCACTAATTGCTTTCAGCCACGGTCCTGGCTTTTTATTTAACAATTTCATTATTTCTTTACCATTTAGTAGTACTTGTTCATTATAGGACTGATCTAATTTTAATTCATAAATTGTATCGATTAATTTTTTATATTTCTTTAATAAAGCATCAATTGAGTTGAAATTTTGAAAAATTTCTAAACAACAGTTGATTACTAAATTCAATTCCCACTTTTCTTTAAATGGTAAAACAAATTTATATGAAATTTCACTTCTTTCGAAATTTTCAATATTTAATATATCTTTTTGAATATTCTCAATATTTTTTGTTATTAAAGAAACGTTTTCGGCTAGCTTTAGTGGCATTTTAACACCATTTAAAACACAAAATAGCGAAACATAGTTATCCTTTTTACCAGATTTGACTTTCATATCCGTCCATTTGTTTAATATCAAGGATAAGTAAAATATAATTTGATCATCATCATTCGATATTTTGTTAAATGATAGTATATTTTTATCAATAGTTGAAGTTAGATAATTTAAAATATTACCAATACTTTTTAAAATATCAGGCCCTAAATGTTGTTGAATTATTGAATCATTATACCATTCTGTATCTACTTTGGTATCTCCGAGGTCAAAAATACACGAAAAGTCAATCTTTTTGATCAGGTCTAAAGCTTGCAAAACTCCAATTATACCTCTCTTATTAATAATCATTTTCTTGAATTCAACACCAATTCTTTCCCTACTAATTTTGTTTTCTAGTGCAATTTTAATCTCCTTATTATTCATTGAATTAATTGTCGTTGAGTCAACTTGAAATCCATAGTTTGATGAAAACCTAATTAATCTCAAACATCTTAATGGGTCATCTAAAAAGGTTTTTCTTGGATCTAACGGTGTACGTAAGATACCCTGTGATAAATCTTTTAATCCTACCCCCGTTAAATCCTCAATCTCCATAGTTGACAAATTATAGAATAATGCATTTAATGTTGCATCACGTCTAAATGCATCTTCAGTTGGTGTGCCAGTTGATATTTTTGGTATTCTTGAATCTTCAGCATATTTTTCATTTCTTAGATTAACGAAATCGATATCCAATCCAAATATTTTAGTTGTACATGTTTCTAAATGTTTTGATTTATCTGGATTTTTCTTAATTTTATGGATTTTATGCATATTATTATTTGATTCGGAACTATTAAGATCTGATTCCATCCATTCTTTTAATCCTGTAACAAATGACTCACCCGAACAATTATCAATACCAATATCAATATCATGACTTGGATGCTCTAATAATTTATCTCTAACCCAACCTCCAGTTATTCTTAATGTTATCGGCGATTCAGTATTTTGTGAATTATAAAGTTTTGTATAGTTATTCAAAACTTCAACAATTTGTGTTTCTGTTGGAGTTAAGTGAATTTTTGGAATTATACCTGGAATATATTTGAAGGTGAACGCATTGGACATTGGATAAGGAGTTTTATGTGTAGTGTATTGCCTTATTTGTCTGATCAATGTGATCATATAGCTTTAATTTTAAGGATCAGGACTGAAATTCATCGGAAAATCATGTTGAGCTTTGAATTTTTCATTTATTTTAACGAGGGTTTCAATTTTTCACTTTTTACTTACATCTCCTATCTTATATCATATATACAGTACTTAATTAGTGATTACACTAGATTTATACTTACTAAAGAACTAAAACATAACTAATCAAAAGTTATCTTTTTACCAGCAAATTTAGCCTTTAAGTTTTCTTGTGCTTTCAATTTAGCAGCCCAAGAAGGATGTAAAGTTTGATTTTTTTCCTGTTGTTTTTCCTTCTTTTCACTTCTTTCCTGATCCCTTGTTTCTCTGAGTTTGGCCTTTTCTTCTCTCTTTTCTTTACGTGCCTCATACTCCAGTATCAATCTTTCTCTATCTGATTTACTACGTTCTTGTTCTTTAACAACATGTTTGGCCCCTTTACCGTATTTCTTTTCCCAAATCTTTTGTCTAGCTCGTTGTCCACGTCTATTCTTTCTAGATGTTGTTATTTCATCAACTAATTTATCATCTTCTACATCGCTTTCACCACCCGAATAATATCCTGTTGCTAAATTAGGTAACTGCATTTTAGTTTTCTTGGCTTTTGGCTGTTCGTTTGCAAAGAAATCATCATCTTCTATAGATCTTTTGGAATCTTTAATTGGGGTTTCCTCTAATTCTTCAGCATTGTCATCACTATTATTGTCAGAATCACTTGGTTCTTCATCCGTGATTTCATTGTAATTAATAGATGGATCAAGTTGCAACCCTTCTTCTTCCTCTTCATCCGATGATGCTGCAATGTGATCTTTATATCCATCATATAATTTTTCATAATCATCATCATCATTACGTTTGACGTCTTCTACTTCTTCTTCACTATCATCACTATCAAGATCATCTTCGCTTTGATCAAGTTCTTCATCGCTATCTTTATCTTTATTAAGATTATCCTTTTCATATTTCTTTGGACCCCAAATGATTTCTAAACCTTTGATACTTTCAAGTACTTCAATAACTGATTTATCACCATAAACTTTGGATAAAAGATTGTTCAATTCATTGCCATTTGTTTTATATGGATTATTGTTTTTCATACCTTTGATATACTCAATTGATTCTTTAGGCACACCTTCAAATCTCTCATCGTCAATATTGATTTTATCGGAGAAATATTTAAGTAAAACTTTATAAACTTTGTGTTTTATATTAGATCCAAGAGTTTTTGAATGTTTTGAAATTAATTCATCAATCAATTTAACCATTATTTCATTATCTTTGGAATTTAATCTTTGTCTTTCCTTTTTCAATATTTTAATCATTGCTCTATTTAATGCCGTTTCAATGAAATACATTTTTTTCTCAAAAGATTCAAATTGTAGTTTTTTGATCATTTCAAACGCTTCGTTTCTGGTTAATTGTAGTAATTTATGTTTATTTTTATTCTTTAGTTTGGAATTTGTTTGATACTTTTCAGATCTTAACATCTGTTTGGTTACACCAAATCTTGCAGGTTTTTGTAAATAATAAGCTTGCAAAAGATCCAATTTAAACAATGTGTTTTCCTTCATCTGTGGTTCTAGTTCTGGTTATTAGTTTATACAAGAAAGAAAAATACAAAAATTTACAAGGTAAGAGAAAAATTGAAAAATTTTATAAAATCAAAAACATTTCTCATTTTCCCACGTTTTTTCAGTTTTTCTTGAGCGCATCGAGTCTTTTGCATTGAACTTGGATCTCTCTGATAACGGTCTTTCTTTGCATTCGGATTTCTTCAATTCCATTGGGCTCAACACCGTCCATACGCATAAGAAGCTTGAGAAGAGCCTCGTTCAAATAGAGAAAACGGTATTCAGTGCTTTCTTTGTAGGCACCTTCCAATTTCTCACCAGTTTCATTTTCCAATGCAACATCTTTTTCTAATTGATCAACTTGGGGTATGAATACATTTTCAAGTTCGGATTTGACTGAATTGATTGTTTCATAACTTAATTTAACTGGATCAACAGGTTTAACGTTCTCCTTCTTGATCTTTACTTTATGTGACTTCTTAGCTGTTTTCTTTTTCTTTCTTTTTTCAGAATCGGATCCACTGCTACCAGCCACATATATTAATGTAGCCAAGGTCAACGCTCCTAATGACCAAATAAGTGATTCGTCATTTTCTTTCAACCATAAACATATCTTATCAAGGTGTTCTGACGGAATGTATGGAGAGGCAAATTCTGCTGTGTTGTCAAGCGCCTTGTGAAAATACGGTATCACTGTGTCCATGTTGTATTATTTTGTTTTAACCAGAGGTGGATCAATATCGTGTAGTAGAAACACAGTAGTGATGTATGAAAACTGATCTGATTTAAAGAATAACTCGACAGTTGCAAACTCCAAATTCCTAAGATTTACAATTCGCTGTTTCAATTTTCGTTTTCCATATTTCATTTTTGCTTCAATATGAAAATGAAAAAAATTTCAGTCCACGTAAGAACTTAATGTTTAATCTTGAATTCTTTTTCTTTTTGCAATAAATTATTCACACAAACCCCCGATAATGAACACAATCGATAGAAGAAGAAGATTAGGTCCATCTAATGCCACTCCTCTTAAGTTTCCAATGGATTCCGTCATTCGAGATACCTCAACCTCCAAGGATGAACACGATAAATTCTTTATCCAATTGTCTAATATACCAACAGCTACAGGTTCATCGTTTATCCAGTCAGGAAACAATATTTTATTATCATCAGTATATGGACCAAGACCGTCATTTAAGCGCACGTTTAACTCTCAAGCTGTTATCAAGATTTCCTTTCACTCATCTTCATACCTAGTAACAAATCAGGATGATATAGATCCAGACTATAGAATAATTGAATCCGTGATTCTATCAACATTGGAAACTTCATGTTTAAACTTAATACTATTAAACAACTACCCAAAGTCATCTATTGATATTTTCATAAATTTGATAAACATTGATTACAAAACCAAATTTTTAGACATTTTATCACTCATTCATAATTCTGTTAATTTAGCCTTGATAGATTCAGGTATCGCATTGAAAAATTTCCCAACATCAGTTGTTACAAATGATAATATTTTCATAAATTCTATTCATTCAACTACTTATAATTCTGATTCGAATGAAGATTTACAAAATGAAGAGCTACTTACATTTTATATACCTAAATTCAATAATGATTGTTCAGTAAATATTGAAAACTCATTCAATAATGCAATCACCAGTGTAAGAGCCCTAAGGTCCGAGCTTTCACAACTTTGTTTAACAAAATTATGATGTATATTAAAAAAAGTCTTGTATATCAATTATTAAATTAAACTAAATTAGATAAACTATAAAATATAAAATCCTATTCGTAAGCGTAGTTGAAACACTTGAACATTTTTCTTTTTTCCCTTGCACTACTATTCTCAATCCACACTAAGAATTTCATGGTTTAATAAGTTGATAAATCAATTACCAATCTCATCAAATATATTGTTATGATCATTTTCATCATTTTCATGATCTTTAGATTTTTCCTTTGCTTTTTCTTTCGCTTTTTCTTTCTCTTTATCCATAGTTAATGACAACAGCGGTCTGTATTTTTTAGGTCTTCGTGATTCAATCTTTTTGCTGACATTAGTGAAAATTTTAGAAGTATGTTCTGAATTATTAGTTGTATGTCCTAAACTTGCCAGAGATGCTGTATTTGCATTAGACGGTTCAACGCTCACGCTTTGTGAACTACCTATAGTACTAACCGATCCTTCTCCATGAGTATTGTTAACAGCAGTGGTACTTAAGATACTCCCAAGTCCACTACCCAATGTCGCAGTTTTGTTACCATTTCTTAATATACTGATTCTTGGTTCAATTTTAACTGACATTTCATAAAGTTCTTCATCGTCTGGTACATCTGCAAACATTTCATTCAGATACCTTGAAAAATCTGTATCCAGCTTGATTTTGTACAGAGTTTCATTAAAATTTAACACTTCTCTAACAATTTTCATTATTTTTACTCTTTTGGTAAAGTTAACTACATGCTTTTGTTCATTTGTAGGTGTTAACCAATCAAAATTACCATCTGTTGTGAATCTCAAATCAGATAAATACATACCCAAAAATGGTAGATATGCTTCACCATCATTCTCAACAAATTTTAAAATATACCTATATTCAGTATAATTCTTACCGATTGACATCAAATTATCCAACTTTTGAAACTTGGAAAGATACACTGAAGGTATTTCACTCCATGTTTTATGTAATCTTGAAACACTCGTTGATGCCAACCCACTCACAATAGCAGTCATTGAAGAATAATTTTTCAAGGTCAGCAGTTTTTCAGCTAATGCAATAAAATACTTGATTAACACAACTCTTTCAGCTGCATCTTCAGCTCTTAAAATCATGAATGATGTAAAATGTGTTATATTGTTACAGTTTTTAACGAACCCTGCAATATTTTGGATATTTAATGGATCTTTAAGATTGCTATTCTTAGTTTTATCACCCTTTTTACGTAAAAGTCTGGCAAAATTATATGTACGACCTAATAAATCCCATAAATTAATCTTCCTATAATAAAATGCTTGAACAGCAGTTATCTGTTCAGCAACATATGTTAAACTTAGTGATTGAAACTTCACGTGTAAAAAATGAGAATTTACGTCTCCCATTGGAATTATTTTTGATTCTGTGTTACCTAGGTTAAATGCATTGATATACTCTTCTTGATCTTTAATTGCAAAAACCCTCCGAGCAATATCAATTAACTTTTCATCGGATAACTGAATATCACGAACGAAGTTTTCCCAAACTTCGATTAGTTCAGGAGATGTATAACCAACAATCCAATATTTGGAAAATAACTTTTCAATAACCTCCAAAACTTTCTTTTGTTGTGGTTTTAGTTTTTGTTCAAGCCAAACACCATACTCTTCATAACTTACCGCTTCGGGCATATTTAAATGATATTTTTCGATTAAAATTTCAAACAATTTCACTGGTCTAACAAATGTTGCAAAAAAGCAAAAAAATGTCATTTCAAATAGTTCATCATATAAGTTCAATGGATTCACTAACTTTGCAACTAAACTTCTAACTGATCCACCCTTCAAAGCTGTTGACTCAATAACTAAATTTTCTTCATCGTGATCTGTGTTCATATACCATGGTAAACTTGAATCACTTACCGTTATACTTTCCACATTATTATTATAGTAAGATTCTGTAATCCCTGAAAGATTTTTAAGTACTTCATCATTTGTTTTAACCTTCCCATCATTTGAAACGTTTTCATTCATAGTATTATTTGTTGTTGTTGACAATTTACCACCTTGATTTGCTAGACTTCTTTTATCACCTTGATTTGCTTGACTTCTTTTCGAAACTAATGTATTATGTCTTTCTGCAATAAATAATGAAGCAATATTAAAATCAGAGTTCATTAATCTTGAACAATAGTTCAGAATTGATCTACGTTCATCATTCAATTGTGAAACTGCAACATAAACCAATTTCATTCTTTCTGTTATTAATTTGATTGTTTCCAGTAATTTAAGAGTAGGTTCCAGGATATAAATTCCATCATTGAATAAATCAGAATCCATCTGTTCTAATTTTTTAATAACTTTATCCGCAACCAGTTTAATTTTACTTGTTCTTATAATTTTTGATTTTTCCCTTCTTATTGGAAAGAAAATTTCTGGATCATCCGATGTAACTGTTTGTGCATCCAAAATTAAATCACTAAATGCTGAGTGAATATATTGCTTGAGGTGAACAAAATCGTGAATCATTGGTCTAAAAGTCTTTGCAGTTGCATCATAGAAAGATTGACTACCATTTTCAAAATCATCATTTGAGCCATTAAAATCATCAGTATCGAAACTGTTTGAAAGATTAGGAGACACCATTTTATAAGAATCATAAGTAGCAGCATTAGATTTGGAACGATCAAATTGAAAATCATCATGCTTATCATCAGAATTATAACTTCTTGGTTTATTATCATCAGATTTATTTTCAGGTTTATCATCCTCAAGTTTATCATCCTCAGACTTATTTTTATTATTATTACTATCGTTTTGGTTGACAATTGTACCTTGTCTTTCCACATCAGGTGATTGCTTGGCAGCTAATTTATCAATCATTGCAAAAACTGTTAGATCGATAGATTCAACAATATTAATAAACGCCGACAAGACAGGAATTGTTTGATAAACAACAGTTAAAAGTTTTAAATTTCTATCCTCTAAGAACGTCTTCAAATTTGTAGCACTTGGTAATTTAGTTGCTAAAACGCTTTTAACTGCTTTCAAAGATTCAATAATTTTGTTCTCACTTGATTTTAAGGTTCCAAGAACTTCGTCATCTAACAATAGATTAACTTTATTCCTACTCCGATCGACAAAATATTCATTATTTGTTGATTTGAAACTAACAAATTTATTGTTAAAATTTCCACCTTCATATTTATCTCTAATGAATCTTGCATAAATCATAGGCAAGACTTTTGCATTATTTTGTTCAGTTAAGCCACTTGTCGTATCAATTAAAATGTGTGAAATTAGAAAAACTAAATGTGAAGACAGTTTATCTAATTTTGACCTATAAATCATTGAATCGTCAATATATTTATTAATCGTCATCTCAGTAACTTCCTTGGATTGAAAATTTAATTTCTTACTCTTTTTAAAAGCTTCAAGTTTATCAATTGAAACAACTGCCAGTGTTGAGCAAATCCGGAATTGAATAAACATGTTTGTAATTTTTTTCATAATTTTTGTAAATTTTTTTAATTTTTTTGAGCCAATTAACTCTTGACGAATTAACCTACCTGCAATATGATGATAAGCCAAAGTATTTGAAGCGTCATTTAAAGATTCTTTAAAATTTAGCTTATCATAGGCTTTTAAATGTAAAACACATTGATCGATTGAATTTACAAAACTTGAAACTAATGCGTCCCATGTTAAAAAATCAGCACTTTCAAGGTAAAATACTTCAGTTGGTCTTAAATTAACAGAACTTGGCAAATTGCACAGGGTTTGTAATTGATACGGAGAATTTTTATAGTTTGGATTAGATTGATTTGAGTTCGATTTCAAAATATTAGCTGAAGCAATATTATTGTTTAAATTCGTAAAAGTCTCAGACTGGGGTCTTTCAATTGTGACTGGTAACGGATTTAAATCATTCAATAAATTCATTGTATCCGGAGATTCAAATATTGACTGATCATTTATAAAGTCTGCCTGAATAAACGGTGGATCGCCCGTAAAAACATTTAATGCTTGATTCTTATAAACAACATTATAGTTTTCACTGAATTGAGGTATCCAAATTGGAACAAAATTAAATGATGGTTGAGATTGAGACTTTGAACGTTCAAAATACGATTGAACCTCCTCATTGGTAACTAATTGAAAAGAAGATGAAGTTGCTTCAGTATGTGCTTGAGATGATTGTCTCGAACCAAGCTGGTGTTGAAATTGTGAACTTGCTGAAGTAACTGAATCATTCTGTTTAGTTGTGAAATAGTTTTTTTCTTTGAATACAGGTTTATTTGGGTGAATTGTGGCTGATGTTAATGTATCACCCTTAATCGTTGAATTTGAACTTTGTGTATTTGGATTATTAGCATCGGCAACTGAAAAATATTTATTTAATTGAGTCGACAAAGATTTTGGAAGTAAATGTTGTTTATTATGTAATTGAAGGTGATTTTGTGGGATTGAAGCCGGACTACTATAAGATTGTTGACGTGACCTCAAAGACTGTCTCCTAGATTGTGGAATATTTCCAATAGATATTGGAGACGATGACAACCTTTCGGGATCTTTCTCAGGTTTACCAAATATATTTTTCTGTAAGTCTTTTGATTGATCTTTGGAAAAAACTTTATCCTTTTCGCAATAATCCTTATCCTTATGATAGTTAATTAAATTTGGAGAGCTTTTTAGTAATGGATTATTGTGGAGTTGAGTCTGGGAGGGTTGTTTCGAAATTGAAGCTGATGATACTAACGGGGAAGATGATTTGTTGTTTGTATGAGGTTTGGTATGAGAAGGAGGAAACCAACCTCTAGTGATAACTCCGACAGGGTCAATGGTTAGGCCATCCCACCAATATGGATTGGAATTGTTAAGAACATACACTACATCATCCTCCATTAGGTGAAGAGTGTTAGGTATGGATTCAGCAGGGAAGTAGTTTTTCACCACAACAACAGAAGAAATAGGTGTCGCCTCATGTCCAGCAGAGACAGGATTGGACCCCATGGTTTGTGTCTTGTTGAATTGATTGCAAACAGATAAAAATCGGATTTGGCTACAACCAGGGACAAATGACTACCACCGAGCTGAGGACATAAAAATTGAAGCAATTTGGATCAGCCAAAATGAAAAAAAATGAAAATGAGAAAATGAGAAAAATTATAGTTATTGTCTTCTGATATAACTAACGTCTTGTAACCTCTGAAGTATAACCAAGTATTCGTAGATTTAAATACATGTAACAAAAATGTAGATTAAATATGTTATAGATAAGCCTCTATGAGTATCTATAAGTGTAGGTATTGACCCTTCAAGCGCCCATTTTACCGCTTAGATCCCATCGACTGGCACGCCACCTGAGTTCGGGGCACGTCGATCGACTCCAACTTTGATAAACCGCAGATAGCCACAAAATTGAAAAAAATAAAAAAATAAAATTTCTTGCTGCTATTTTCGCTTTTTTTCACTTTTTTCTTCTTATCATCAGTTGAAGTTGGTCCGTGCTGCTACTAATTCCACGTCAATTACTAATCTGCGAGAGTAGTTTCCTTGAACTTCTTCAAAGGTTCACCAGAAAGAAAGTCCATTGCCTTTAAAAATGGCCAAGAAGTCGGGCAGAAAGAAAGTGGCTTCAAGAAATATAGTCAAACTTCCCACAAATGACAATTACTTGCTAGGCTCTTCTGCTGATACTGTAAATATTACTAATTATAGTTCGGATCCTCCACATCAAAATTCATACTTCAAATCAAATAATACCCAGAAGCACACTCCTTTGTATCCGGCACAACTAATAAAAAAAAACCAAGTTTATGATTATGCAATTCTTAACGATGACATAGCTGAAGAAGCTGCTCTTTTATCGTCAAGTGAGGGCTATGATGGTGAAGTTTCTTTGAGCAGTAGCGGTGGCTGTCAAAGCAATTTTGATTTACATTCGGATAATGATGACAATGGTTTGGAGAATGGTTATAGTAACAATACCCATGGAGTGTATCATCAATATGCGGATGCTGAATCCAATTATTCTGAAATTAGTGATTCTGCTTTGTTAATTGAAGAACGAGATTCATATAGTTTACTAAACTGGTATAGAAGACCTTCAATTTTTATGATATCCTCAATTTTATTCTTATATTCATTTTCCATTGGTATTGCCATGTCCGCAGAGCTTGAACTTATTATGACCGCAGTGTGTTTTTTTGTTAATGGTGATATTGAAAATTGCCACGCTAGTAAAGTTCAACAAACAAATGCCTCTTTACAAAAATGGTCCAATTTCATAAGTTCAATCATGAAAATTGTTGTTTCCATTCAAATGGGTAAGTTGAGTGACTTATACGGTAGAAAACCATTAATTTTATTCACTTTTACACTATCTGCAATTGCAAGGTTTAGTTTAATTATCGTCTTGACTCCAACTTATTTTTCATTCACAAAATTCATTATTTGTAACGTTATTGATTCCTGTGGTGGCTCAATGTTTGTTTTGTTAGGTATAGCAAATTCTTACGCAATTGACGTTGTTCACGAAAAAGAAAGATTGCCATCATTAGGTAAAATTACGGGTGCTCTATTTTTAGGTTTATCATTAGGACCGTTAACTTCATCGTTTCTTGGTACAACATTTGGCGTGAAACCTTTAACTTTCATTGCAACTAGTTCAGTACTATTATTTATTTCAATAATAATTATAATAGCCTTTGTACCAGAATCGAGAAGCTTAAAGTTGAGGGCAAAAACACGTAGATTTTCCATTAGATCACAAAAGAAAATGGAGTCTGAATCATCATTATTTCATGCTTTAGGTTTAACGTCGTTTATAAATTCATTCAAATCATTAAAGTTGTTATGGATTTCAAGACCAAAAAGTTTTCAACCATCAATTGTTGACTTAAATAAGAATGATTCAATTTCTGAAACATCACAATTAATGCAACAAAATATCCCAGATATCCCACATAATTCAATTAATCCTGATAATCTACCAAGCTCCGAAATTGATATGAATTCACGTGTAAATGCATTGATTTTACTTACAATAGAAATTTTGGTGACATTTTGTTCAGTTGGTTCGTCGTTGGCAGTTGCACTTTATTTAATGTATACATTTAGTTTCACTCAACCCCAACTTGGTTTATTTGTTGGAGTTGCATGTGGTTTGAGAGCATTTTCATTAACAGTCTTCAATCCATGGTTTCAACATAGTTTGTTAAAATATTTGAATCACGATGCTTTTAATATTGATTTTATTGATATCACATCAATTTCATTCGCAATAGGTTGTGAATTGTTTGCTGCATTGTTATGTTCAATTTCATCGTCCTTTTTTAGCGTGTGTTTATATGTTATATTATCTGCAACGTCGGCAATTGGATCACCAATTATTCATGCTGCACTACTTAAGTACAACTCGAGTCCTGGTAAAAATGGAGAATTTTTTGGAGCTTTGGCATTAATTAGAAATATAATCAACTTAATATCTCCTTGGGTGTTTTTGACAGTTTATTCATTCGGTATTGGCAGAGGTGAACCACATATAATATTTTACATTATATTGATATTCTATTTTATATCTGCCGTATTACTAGGAAATTTAAGGTTCAAAAAAATCTTTTAAATAGCTACTATACAGTTTTTTTGGTAGATATGTAGAATTATAATACTTACACTCCATTTACACATACCCGATCTTGCTACTAAGTGCTGGAACAAATTGTACATGCACTTGCATGAAGAGAATCTTAAAGTCGACAACTGGAAAATGAAAACTTATTATGGCTGCCGCGGAAGAAACTTTCGATTATATTTTTTATTTTTCAACTGTTCTTTTTTCTTTCTGTAGCAGATTGTTGAAAATTCTTTCTTAAATAAGACAATGACACAATCACAAGCACGTCCTATAGCAATTGTCAAATCCAGGCGTAGCTCGATCTTTGATATTGGGGGAGAAAATTCTGCCAACAATTTTGCTTCATCAATTGATAGATCTGTTAATTACCTTTCAAAATCACATGATTCAAAACATACAATTTTATCAGACTTATCAGCTGAAGCAATAGATGAAGCTGAGGAGATTGATGCTTTAATTTTCAATAATTATCAACCGGTTTATGATAGCATTGAAGTCCCCAGTATCAAATCAATTAAGTTATTTAAATCTACACCTATTCAAACAATCTTTAATTCTATTAATGTCTTAATTGGATTGGGTATTTTATCAATTCCTTTAGCATTTCATTTATCAGGATGGATTTTGGGTATTTTATGTATTTCATTAGCTGCTTTTAGTACAAAACAAACAGCTGTAATGTTGGGCAAAATTCTAGACAGGCATCCAAGTTTAAAATCATATCAAGATATTGGTGTATATTGTTTTGGTGAAAACATTGGGTTTGTCATAATGATTATATTTGTGTTTGATTTAATTGGCGCAGGTATTTCAATGATTTTACTATTTTCAGATTCCATTAATGTATTACTTAATGTCGGTGCAATTCATCTAAAATTTGCATTATGTTTTATCTTAATAATACTTAATTTTTTACCATTAAGAATCTTATCGTTTCTTTCCTTGAGTGGTATCATTTGCACATCATTAACATGTGGAATTATTTGTATAAGTGGATTAATCAAAACTGAAAGTCCAGGTTCATTATTTGATAGAATGCCTACAAATTTATATCCAACATCTTTTATAGATTTTTTGTTTTCTCTGGGATTATATATGGCACCGTGGGGTGGACATGCAACATTCCCTGAAATATTCAAAGATCAACTATTTCCTGAAGAATATAGTCACTGTATGAATTATTCATTTTCATTTTCATATTTAGTTGATTTAAGTACAGGTGTTTTGGGCTTTTTTATGTTTGGTAAAAGCATCACTAATGAAGTTAGTAAGAATATTCTAATAACAGAAGGATATCCTAAGTGGATTGGTCATAGTATTGTTATTTTGATGGGAATTTTACCAGTTTCTAAGCTTCCATTGATCAGCAGACCTATTGTTACTATATTAGATGATAAATTTGGTGATGGTAGAATAACAAAATGTGTTAATCGTGTTGGATTAAGCTTTTTCTTTTTTCTCCTTTCATCACTGGCTACAGATTTTGGACAAGTTATGGCACTTCTGGGTTCGTTAATTTGTTTTACTGTGTGTTTGACATTACCTTGTCTTTATTATATAATTGCATGTCCAGAGAGCGACAAATTTATTTCAAAAGTTGGAGTTTTCTTTGGTGTTGTTCTTGCTATTGCTGGAACTGTAGCTGTGTTTCTGAAATAAGTACAGAGATATGGACAGCTTGGAGACGGTCTGGCTATTGGCAACACTGGAAAAGGGTGGATTTCTCACCAAGAGAGGGTTGGAAAATGTTGATATTGTTGAAGTTTGTGGAAAAATTGAAGAAGATGTTGGGATGAGCCTCCGAAGAAGTAGTCAACTAATGCTAGGAACAGTATTGGCATTCAAGAAACAATGTTTATGGGAGTGGAGGGATGTAAAGAGTGTGAGGACAGCTATGGGAAGAATGGGTGGTATAGTTGTCAATTCTGGGAGTGATATAGACGAAAATAAAGGTGTAACATTTTTAAAAGATGATCCGAAGTTTGATATTAGTATAGGTTTAATGGAAGAAGTACAAGACAATAAAGAACAATCACAATTTGAAGAATCACAAATTGGTGATATCGGTATTGATATTGATGATATTGGTATGGGTATGGACATAAATGAAGTTGATCTTGGTGATTTTGATGATGTCAATATTGAGCTTGACCTTGGTGATTTTGGTGAACATTCAGATATTGCTAATACCACTTTTAATGTTGATGTGAATCATATTGATGATGTTTCTACCATCCAAAACTATGAGTTTGAAAATCAGAGCTTTGCTTTTCAAGAGAATATACATGAAGATGGTTTTCAAGATGTTATTGGTAACGACATTGACAACGTGAATAGTACTATTAGCACAGATATTCATATTCCAGCCCAAGAGGCTACGCCACCGATTACTCCAGTTTCTTCCAGAAAAAAACAAAAAGTTGCTATCGATTCTGTTGTTTATATGGACATTTCCGATATAAGACAAATTCGAGATGGTTACGTTCTTCATGAATTAGCTATTCTAAAAAAAAGATATGATAATAATAACCAAGTGGTGTTACCAAAATTAACTAATCCATATAGGTTTACTTCAGCAATCCCATCATCAGTTGAGATTGGAAGATCCAAACACTCTCGTTCATCATCAGTATCATCGATTGAAGAGCCGAGAAGAGCACCATCTTTCAATGATTTTTCTCCACCGCCATCTTATGATATGGCACATATGGAAATATCTTTATCTGCAAACCCTGATGATTTCTACGACACTCTTGAATTAAATTCATTTTTCAAACATTCTACTAAAACTGAAACTAGTCAACATTTCCTATTTCTTCTTGAACTAGCAACAACTGGTAGAATATCTGTCTACCAAAATCATCTTTTTGCTCAAATTAAAATAGTTAAGAATAAATAAATACTCATTTATTATATGCATGTCTTTGCTAAATGCTTGGTGCTCGGAAAAGAATAATTTAATTGCAAAGTGAACTATAGAAATTTGATTATATAATTAATACATTGATATATTTAACAATTTTTGTCCAGTTTTTTGGCATGGCTCTTTAAATTTTCAGCTTCATGAGTATCAACAATAAGAATGGGTATTTTTAAATTGGAAGGTTTAGAACTTTTAGTGATATTGCCATTACTTTTATTTGACATTGCTTTTGGTAAAATCGGATTCTGGAATAATGATCCATGTAAATTTTCGGTTTCTTCATCATACAATCCTTCACCAATATCTAAATCTCTTAATTCTAAGTTATGCCTGGATTCAGGTACTTCATAATCAATAGATGATGAAAAAACTCTTCTCATGTCACTATCATTTTCAGTATTTTCATCATTTTTAGTGTAAAGTAAATGTGATATATTTTTTGGATGGAATCCTAAAGTTGTATTGCTTGGTGGTTCCTCCGGTCTTGAAACCCATCCTTCATATGGTGATGGTGGAGGTGATTGCATTTGGATTGGGGGATTAGGTGGTAGTAATTTATCTTTAAATGCTGGTACCCCCGGATATCTTTCAATAATTGGAGAATCAGAATTTACATTGTTCGGATTTAATCTATTAGTATTTGAAGTTGGTGAGTCCAATGGAACTATGAATTTTACACATTTAGAATCTAAACTGCACTGTGTTAAACTATTATCATTTCTTGCAAATCCAACCTTAATTTCAAACTTAGTTAAGTATTCATGGACTAAATCAGCAAATTTGCCATTTGAAAATATAAGTAATATTCGACGAAACGATTTAAAATGCAATATTTGTAAACAAGACTGTACTTTTGCTTTAACATTCAAATCTGAAACAAACTTTTTTAATGTATCAACAGTTTTCTCTAATAAAGTTGAATTTTCTGGATGTAACAGTCTAGAATCGGTTATGATCAACGTGTTGGAACGACATTTCGGCACATCAGTAACAGTCATTCTGGTATGATACTTTATTGAATATATACTGCAATAAGTAATAAGGAAGAAGGTGTGTAGTAAGTTTTATGCAAAGTAGACACCTAAATCATTCAAGCCTACTTACATCGTAGTCCCCTCGTTTTCCTAAAAAGGAAGGTGAAACACATATTTTTTCAGCGCGTTAATTAGGTTACTGTTTACAACTTTTTGCTTTGAAATGCCTATACATAATCGGTAAGTAAATTGATAGCAATAGAAATTACACAAATATATATACGTCTAAATAATTATTTATCTGTTTATTTATTTATTTCTTTGACTTTTTAGCCTTTTTAGTTTCGGGTTTTGATTCTAACTTTTCAGTTTCTTTTTCTTCATCAACAGATCTCTTCTTACCAAATATTCTGTTTGCTTCTTCCTCATCAAAACCTAATTCCTTCAACCCTTCACTATAAATAGATAATTGTAAGTCGTCACTAAGTTTCTTGGAATCTTTTGTTTCATTTTCTGGTTTAAGAATATCATCATCTGTATAAATTTTTTTGGTAACATAAAGTGGAAGTGATGGAGAATTTTTTAATTTGATTTGAATTAATCGTATGGAATATTGTTCTAGATATTTAGTAATTGCATAAATATTTTCTTTCAAATTATTAATATTTTGACCTAACATACCTAATTTGAAACCCATATTAATACCCATTGGTAACATAAATCCAATAGATTTCAAAGCTTTATTGAAATTTCTAACTAATTTGTCAACAGAAAATTCCTTTTTGTCAGTTAGTGAAATGGTTAATGGAAACTTAGACGATTCAAAAAAAATTTTACCTAAAAGTTTTGGAATCATATTAGCAATTGAAGAATCAGTTAAAAATACATCGTATTCAGATAATAACTTACGTCTTGCTTCATATGGTTTATATTTTGTTTTAAGATCATTAACAGTAACAAAGTGAGATAAGTTTTTTAACTGATCTTCCTTTAAAATTTCAATCCTTGCTAAAGTTTCTTCATTAAACAAATTATCTTTGATAAAAATACAAACACGGGTATCATTTAAATCATAAATTGAATGTGGAACTTCAAGCATACGTGGTTTAATGACTTTTGATGATGCAAAATATTTATTACCGGTAACTTCTAAATAAACTGGAAGTTCAGAATCATCATCATCGTCAAAAAGATTGCTTTTGGAAAACTTTTCATTTTTCTCTTTATTCCATTTAGAGAGTGCAACAACAGCCTTCTCTATATTGGAAGCTTTTATGTTTAGTTCTTGCACAATGGTTTCAGGTTCAACTGGACAAGGAGTTGGACTAGATTCAATTTCTATAACTTCAACAGATTTCTTCGAAGTCTTTGCATTTCTAAGCTTTTTTGTATTTTTAGCCTTTGGTGCTGCGGGTTGTGCAATCTTGGAGCTTCTAGCTCTGGTGGTCATCTTTGGAGGCATTGCTATATTGATTTATCAAGGAGAAACTTGTAATTTTTCAGTCCTAAAAAATAAAATAAAAAATTTCAGCAAAAAAACTAGAAATTTCAAAAAAGAATAAAAATTTCCCAAAAGGTGAAAAATGAAAAATTGAAAATTGAAAATTGAAAGTTGAAAACTTTATTTTGTAAATTCTTTAAGTCGATCGTCCTTTTTTAAGTTTCTCCATCGATCGGCATGAATTTCACACCTTTTCTTAGAAAACCTACTTGAATCAGCAATATGTGATTTTTTTTAACTAAGCAATCAAAAACTAACAAATTTAATAAGAAATGGGTAAAAGAAAATCATCTGCAAAGCCAATGAAGAAGCTCAAGCAAAGACTGGATACACAGTTCACTTGTTTATTTTGTAATCATGAAAAAGCAATCAATTGTACAATTGATAAAAAAACAAATATAGGCACACTCACATGTAAGATTTGTGGACAATCGTTCCAAACTGCCATCAATTCTTTATCTGAACCAATTGATATTTATTCCAACTGGATTGATGCCTGTGAAGCGGTTGCTGAGGAAGAAAATAAGCGTATAGATGCTGAATCTGAGGAATATGATGATGAAAATGCTGAAGGTGAAGCATTTAACAGTGAAGAAGATGAAAAAAAACTCAATAGGCGTGTAACTAAGGTTGAAGATGACGAAGAAGATGATGACGACTTTTGAATTAAAAAATTTATGAAATTCAATACAATGAATAACTGTACTCATATCTATTGTTATAGATCTTTATTAAAATAGCTTTTGTACACTAATATGCAGCTTATAAATTATTTGTTATGCTAACAAATTAAAATTTAAATCAAATAAAAATAGTACATCAAAACATATTATAATAATGCTAGGAGTAGTAAAAATAATAATAATACAAAATAAGTAAATAATAATAATACAAAATAAACAAATACAAGTATCATTCACCTCTTGGTTTTCCTCTACTTCTACCCCTGCCTCTACCCCTTCCTCTTCCTCTTCCTCTTCCTCTACCTCTTCCTCTACCTCTACCTCGGCCTCTTCCTTTCCCTCTACCTCTTGATATTTCATCAGTTCTAATACCTCTATCAAGCCCGTTATGGTCACCTCTACTAGAAGATGCAAGTTTAGCACCACGAACTCCCCTAATATTCCTTCTTCCTCTACCGCTAGAGGCAGCTAATCTTTCACCAAAAGTTGATTCAGTTTCATTGCTGTTTACAGTTTCACTTTCACTTTCACTTCCACTTCCACTTCCACTTCCACTTCCACTTCCACTTCCACTTCCACTTCCACTTCCACTTCCACTTTGATTTTCACTTTGACTTACTCGTTCATTTTTACTTTCTATTATTCTTTCACTTTCACTTTCACTTTCACTTACTCGTTCATTTTTACTTTCTATTATTCTTTCACTTTCACTTTCACTTTCACTTTCACTTTCACTTTCACTTTCACTTTCACTTTCACTTCCACTTCCACTTCCACTTTGATTTTCACTTTGACTTACTCGTTCATTTTTACTTTCTATTATTCTTTCACTTTCACTTTCACTTTCATGTTCACTCTTTGAAACAATATCGGCCTCAGAAGAATCGAAATCTGAACCACTATTTTCCTTCAATGTATTATCTGACTCATTGAGATTTGGAATGATTCTCTTATCAACAACCTCAGTAGAATTTCTTAAAACCCTTTCGTTTGAAGATGGTGTAACGTATGATTTTGATCTTTTCCTGACCTCTAATTTGGGAGCTTTAACAACTTTAATACTAGTATCTGGTGCACTATAAATTTCTTCTTCACTATCACTATTGGTTGCAAATGCTCCCGCACCAACTGGTTTCCTGTCAGCATCATGAACAATAAAATTATCAGCTTCTTCAACCATATCTGTGTAATTTTTTGGTAGATGGTCTTTATTTAAATTGATTGGATCATCATCTGATCCATATGATAAAACTCTATTCGCAAGGAAATTTAATGATGTCTTAGAACTATCTTCAAGGGATAATGTGCGATTTGAAGCATCTACTTTACGTGATGGTGAACGTGATCTGGTACGTCTCGCAACTGGTAGCGCACGAAGTTTTGAATCATCAAAATGCATACGCTTACTTTCAAATTGCTCTTCTATCTCTTCATGCTTTTCAGTACATTCACCACGGCCACGTTTCAAATTCTTTTCAGCAAAATCAATTTCCACATGTGGAATAGCGGGTGGTTTTTGTGCTGGTGCAACAACATGAATGGTTTCAATCTCTTCCTCTTTTGATTCATCAACAATAATGCTCTCAGTTTCATTACTTGAACGATATTGATTATCTTGAATAACTTCAATAACTGGCGTAACTTCATGTTCTGAAACTTCAATGACTGGTGTAGATTCAAGTTCATGAACTTCAATGATCGGGGTGGATTCTTGTTCTCTGACCTCAATGATTGGTGTAGATTCCCATTCCTCGCTGATATTTAAATTATGCTCAAACAATTCATTATGAACAATTTCTTCAGTTGGAAAAACAGAACTAACATATGTTGAGTTCTCATTTTTAATTTTATCATCTTCAGCAGGTTGCTTATCGACATCTTCTCCATCGGTATCTAATGTTGAAGACCTTGAAAACAGTTTGCTAATAGCAGCAAAAATACCAACAGACCTAGGTTTTTTAGATTCCTCAATTTCAGCATCAATAATTTTATCAATTGGTTCGGTGGAACCATTAACTTCTTCAAACAATGTGTTTGGTTCATCAATTTCTCCTGATTCATCATGTTCACTTACTTCATAAAAGTCGATATGTTCGTCACATTCAACAGTCTCTTTATTAATTTGACTATTCTCTGAAACATTTTGATCTAAATCAGCTGATGGTCTTTCTTCTAGTACAATTGCTTCATTAATGTAATCCTCTGAATTTAATTTCGCTGGTGAAAGATCCTCACTTGAGTTTTCTTTAATGGATTCGTCATCTAAATTTCGATCATTTTTATTGACACCAAAGGCATGAACTATTTCATTTTCATTATTAATAACACTTTCAGCTACATCTAAATCACTGTTGACAACTTCCTTAGATGGATCTTCAACTGGTGCGTTATTAACATCTCCGATAACATTTACTTGGAGATCCTCATCTACATTTTTAAACACATTAACTTCTCTCGATGTATTAACTTCATTTTTTCCTTCTTCAAACTCTTCCTTGTTTAAATCATTAGTGTCGGCTTGAAGAGTTCCATCAAATGCATCAACTAATGCACCATTTGTAAAGTCAGTTATTGCATCGAAAAGGTTAGAAAACCAAGATTGAGTGGACACAATTGGTTCACTTTCAATCTGATTAGAAACAACAACATCCATATGAGTGTTCTCATTACTGTCATTTTCAGAAGAAACTGTACTATTTGAAACTATGTTTTCATCGTCGTTAATAATATGGAGTGGAATATCAAGGTTTTCAAGTTCAAATTGACGAATCGAAATTTCATCATTTGATTCTTGGTTTGGATTTTCTATCGTTTGATCACTTGATCCAATCGATTCTTCGATGGATGTCTCAATTCTTTCAGCTGGTTTAATTTTTAAAGTACTAGCAACAACATTTTCAACTTCATTTCCAATAATAGAGACTTCATTCGTTGGTTCTTCAACTGACGTAGCTCCCTCCACCTCTGAAGTTTCTTCCAGAGGTTTTTCTTCAGAAATTTCAATTGAGACATCAGTAGATACACTTGCATCATTGTTATCAACATTAATTGATAGAGTTAGATCATCTTCGGGGGTTTCATTGTTTGAAAGTTTTTCATTTCCATTCTCATTACTTGAAACTTCAGATTTACCTAACCCTTCTTTTTTTTCATTCGAGTCATTTGGTTCTTCATTGATACTATCCGATTCATCATCATTAACAAAACTTAAATTTTCCTTAGTGTTATCACATAAACCGGGTTGAATCTCGACGGTATCGTTTGTATCAGTTTTGCCACTAAATTCCGACATACTTTCGTGGACGGTTTCTGGGGTAAGATCATCAGCATTATCATTTTCAAAAACAATATTGTTATTGATTTTTTCGTCATTCATTTCAACATCAGAACTAGTATTCGATGCAGGTCTTGACCAAGAAAAGGGATTAAGATTCGAAAAAAAGTTCTTTGCACGTTTGAGGGGAGTTAAATCGTTTTCAATCCTAGTATCCGTTACTTCTTTTGTGATTTCATCAAATGATCTTTTCAGTGGATTCACATTGGATTGATGGTTTTGAAAAATATCAACACAAGCCTCTTCGTTTTCTTCAACTTTCAAAGATTGAGCAACAAAATTATTAGGTCTATTTTTAACATCAAGGGATTGAATTTCTTGAGTTTTATTTTGATTTTTTCCATTTGCTTCTTCCGTGTCAGCTAACTGTTCTGGATCTCCTGACTCTTTTTCTGAAACTTCAGGTTCTTCTGACTCTTCTTCTGAAACTTCTAGTTGTTCTGGTGCTTCTAGTGGTTCTGGTGCTTCTGGTGCTTCTGGTGTTTCTGATTCTTCTAGTTGTTCTGGTTGTTCTGGTTGTTCTGGTTGTTCTGGTTGTTCTGGTTGTTCTGGTTGTTCTGGTTGTTCTGGTTGTTCTGGTTGTTCTGGTTGTTCTGGTTGTTCTGGTTGTTCTGGTCCTTCTGGTTGTTCTGGTTGTTCTGGTCCTTCTGGTCCTTCTGGTTCTTCTGGTTCTTCTGGTTCTTCTGGTTCTTCTGGTTCTTCTGGTTCTTCTCTGACTTTCTCTAATACATCAACACTATTAGTATCGTTGCCTTCGTTAACATAAAATGATTGATCACCATTAGAAACATCTTCGTCTGAATTTAAATATGTTTCACCATATACACCACCCGAAACCAATGATGAGTTCTCTGCTAGACTATCATGAGCTAATGAACTAATATAATTCTGTTCATTAAATTTTTCAGAAATTCCTGTAATGGGTGGTTCCGGTAATGAACTAAAATTTTCAGCAAATGGTACATCTACTATTGGTGTGCTTTCTTTGGATGCTAAATTTTCAGTAACTATGATTGTTTCAATCATTTTGTTGACTTTGTTTCCTTCTTTGTTAATAGTTTCTTTAAATCTTTTTTTCATTTTAACTCCCTCCTCCGTCATACTTTCTTCATATTTTTCAGCATTTTCCCCTACTTCTCCTGCTTCTTCTTTTTCTTCACTACCAATTCCTTCCGTATCCGATTCAATAGACGAAAAAGCTTCGACTTCATTACCAGTAATAATAGATTCTTCAAAAGACTGATTTATGATAATTGTTTTTAACTGTGATTCATTTACATCGCCAACTGCATCAGTAATTTTTTTAACTAATTTGTCATTTTCTTGTTCAAGATCGGACTCAACGGGTTCGCCAGCACTTTGCTTTGAGTGAATAGTTAACGATGAATTTAACAAAGCTATAAGACCTGCATTTAACATAGGTGGTTCGGGAGATGGCGGTCTGGATGGTGTAATAGGTTTGAATTCAATGGATCTTGATGGTGGTGTAGATAAAACAAAAGATTTATTAGCAGGATGATTTTCAAATGTAGTTGTTGGTTCAATAGTTGGGGTAGATTCACCAATAAGTGAGTCTTCAATTGCAGAATAAAACATAGTTGTATCTACTACAGAATCATGCACGTGTTTGTTTTCTTCATTAGAATTATCATCGTTTTCACTTCCAGGATGTACATACATTATTTCAGTTTTATCATTAGTTTCATTAAAACTTTTTCGTTCTTCTTGAACTTCTTTTTCTGGTTTTTCATTTGATTCTGTCCCTAATTCATTTTCAAATCCAGCAGAATCCGAGTCTTGAGCTCCAGTATCCGATTGATTAAACCTACTCATAACCTGCAATTCCTTGAATCCTTCTTGAATTTCTTCATCAACAAAATTAATTTGTTCGTCAATTTCCTTTATAAGATCAGTTTCTTTTTTGTGGTTCGTAGAAGTAGCAGACGATTCATTTGATTCAAACTGGTTCGGCAGAGCAGCATCTGCTAATTTTGCATGTTGGTATGCTTGAACAGCATCTAAAATTCCATCATTTTCAAAATCAAGATTATCAGTTTCTTCATTAATATTCTCATCAACTGCATTAGCATTGTTTTCGGAGTGAGTATAATCGTCTGAATCCGAGTCTAAGGAAATGAAATTATTGGAGGGCGTGGAAAAATTATTATCGGTCGTAGCTGCAGCATTTTCATTCATGTAAAAATCATGAAAAATTGGTTCTGATAAATTACCATCATGATGAGTATATGGCATATTGTTATTGTCATTACTACCTTCATCTGGAATTCCGTTATCGGTTTCATTATTGTAGTATTCTTGATTAATTTCGTATTTTTCGTTAGCAAATAGGTCATCCTCTCGTTCATTCATATCTTCCACTGTTACTTCTTCCTCTTCTTTCTCTTCTTCCTCTTCTTCCTCTTCCTCCTCCTCCTCTTCTCCTTCTTCTTCTTCTTCTTCTTCTTCTTCTTCTTCTTCTTCTTCTTCTTCTTCTTCTTCTTCTTCTTCTTCACTCTCAGACTCGTGTATTTCAGTATAACCAACATTTTGAATTCCGTATGGTTTCTTGAAACCAAATCCTCTAAAATTATGAGTAGTTGAATATGTATTGTCATCACTTTCCACATTCTCTTCTTCCTTTTCTTCTTCTTTTTCCTCCTCCTGTTCATCCTCAAGTTCCTTGGAATCATCTTCCTCTATTGATTCATTATCACCTACAACTTCAACCTCTTGAGAAATACTATCATCGGTCTCACTTTCAAGTTCATCATATGCCTCTTGCTGTTTGAGTTCTTCATCATTTTCATTTTCATTTTCATATTCAGATAAAATAATAATACTATCATTATCTTCTTCTTCTTCTTCTTCTTCTTCTTGTGGTTTTTCATCTTCTGAAACAGCATCATAGTCATTTTCAATACTTTCCACTTGAGAACTATCCGAAATATTTTCTTCCCTAGTATTTTCATTATCTGACAATATCTTTAAAAATTCTGGTTCTAATCCTAATTCTTCATCTTGTAAAAATTGTTTGGCCTTGCCACTATATGATTGTAATTCTTTATATAATGTAGCTATACGCTGATCTCGGTTTGACTCATTTAAATCCTTTTGTCTAGCACGTTCTTGCTTAATTTTATATTCATGTTCCATATTTGCATAGTAAGCATCTTCATCTTCAATTGACATTTGTTTATAAGCTTTATATCGATTCTGTAATTGCTTCAAAAATGAACTTTGGTTATTATTTGTATCATTAGACTTTTCATTCCTAGAGCTAAACGATGAGAAATGATTATCTTCAGGTTCATTTGCAATTTGGATATTGGCCCTTTCCGCAATCTCAACCCAATATTCTGGCTTATCTAGTATTTCATCTTCGTCATAAACAAAAGTAACATCTGGATTATTAGCGTAATGTCTTCTTGTTGCTTGTTCCATTAATGTACTCCTCCGTGACAAACGAATCACCAATTTTTCATTGGCATTTGTTAACTCTTTCGATCGAGAAGTTTCAAACTCATCTATTGTATCCCTAGACATCTTTAATAATCAAAAATTATATCAGCTTTTTCAAAAATTGGACCGTGCAACTCAAAAATTGTTTGAAACCTTCAACTAAACAAAGAAAGAAACCTAAATTCATGATGAAGAAAAATAAAAATGAAATAGTTTCAATATGTTAACACCTGTGCACCTTCAAATAAGCTTGCTAAAAGTAGAAATATTGCTGATTTTCTTCAAATACACTTATTATCAGTTGAATCAAACATTGGTTTGGGTTGAATATTGGGTAATAAGTATTACAATGGCATTACAGGAAGTATACAAAAATGTTGAAAACGCTAATATTGATTTAGATGTTGGATTTTATGACCCGTTTTCGGTTTTTCAAGGTGGTTTTCGTTCTGATTTTGAAAAATATGTCAAGATTCCATCATTCTATTGGAAAGATAACAACGATACATTAAGAGTTCTTAAAAATGTCAATTTCAAATTTATTGAAGAAATACCTCATAATAAATCTCAAAAAATCATATATTTGAAATTTATGTTTATTTCCTGTCAATCCGTTGATGATTATCGTGCAAAAGTTAGACCATTGATTCTACAATGGTTAAATAGTAACAAGTCACTGAATCCAAAAGTACCACACTTTATGTTTTTTTTCGAAAATACAGAATTAATTTCAGCTACTGATAAATATCTAAAAACTAATATATTTCATAAATTGAAAGTAGATTTTGATAATAAAGAATTTGGAATCGAAACTTTATTCAAAATTAAGTCATTGTATCCAACACAAGAAGATCGTGCTGAAGTTTGGAAACTAATTAATGGATCAGTTAAATCATTGCTTTCTGGTTCAATTAATTTACAATTAGCACATTATAATGATGACTTGGTCTCAACTGCAGCAATTTATCAACACCTGAACCAATTTCACGATTCTTTAGCTTGTTATTCAAAATTATTTAATTTATATCCGTATATTAAAAAGGAAGATTTTGAATCTATTGAAGTATCAACTTTTATAAAATTGTTAACATCTACAGATTGTTCAAAAAAACCGGACGATTCATCAATTTTGTTGTTAAAAATTTGGTATTATAAAAAACAAGAGGTGATACTCTCTTTGAAAAATATTACTGATGTCGTATATATTAAGAACATGTGCAGATTAGCGCAGACATTATTATCTTTTTTGAACTCAATGGAAATGTGTTATAAAAGAAACGAAATTTCGTTTATTATGATAAGAAAGTTTCTATCAAATCAGTATCTATGGAAAATAATTGAACAAACCAATGACCACAGTATAATATCATATATAGGTAATTTAAAATTGTTGCAAAGAAACGAACTGATAACATTGGGGACATCGAAGGATTATTATATTAAAGGTTCAATGTCAATAGTTGATATACAATTTAGCAGAACAGCATTTGAGATCAAAGATGAAAAATTAATATTAATAATGAAATCAGAGACTGATTTTATTGATGAGGTGATTGATTTAACAAGAAGTTTAATTACTTTGTATGATGAATCATCGATAAATATGAATACAATTGCAATGTTATCAACTGAACTGGCTTTAATCCTGTATTATTCTACGGAAGATTATGAAACTTCATGTAACCAACTTGTTAAGTCTTATGATTTTTTCTTTACTAATGGTTGGAAGTATATTGGAGTTTCCTTGTTGGAAGTTTATATTCAAAATCTTGATAAGTTAGTTGATGTTCATGGTCCGTCAGTAATTTTTCAACTAATTTCAAGTTATGTTACATTAGCTTCAAGAAAAAGTACAAGATTCGATGAGAAACGTTTTAGAGAGTTATCGTTAAAACTTCCTGCACAAAAAGTTTTGAGATGCAATGATTTGTTTATTATCAAAAATTTATCCTCAGTTTACTGTGATGCTGTTGATATCTATAAACTGGATTTGAATTTAAAGTCAAAATTACATTGTAAAGTTGATAAGATTAAACTGATTGTTAGAAATAAAAACAATGATTTAGTGGAATTTTATTGTAATGATGTTAAACTAAGTGAAGATAATAGAATTACTTTATCTTGTGCGAAGATGTGGTTTGATGATTATAAAGTTACAAATATGACGGTAGTTATAGCTAAATTTGAAATGGTACACAACTTAAACGCAAAGATCCATTTAACTTCAATTGATTCATTTTACGACACAGCCACAAACCAACTGAAGAATAATACCAAGGCAATAATGAAAATTCCACGTACCAGGGTATTACATTCAGATAGGTTATTGTATGAAGTTAATGTAGGCTCAAATAAAATAAAAGATGTTGAATTGGTATTTTTGAAAAGCGATCCTGATAAATTGTCGAAGGAACAAAAATATACAATAGATATTGTTGAAAATGGAAAGTCTGTGCCGGTAGCTTATGAAATGCTTGAAAATGAAAAACAAGTTCTATTCAAATTGAAAGAAAATAGAATTATAGAGTCTAGTAATAAAATCCTGTTAACAATTCCTTATTTCTTTCCTCCGGATGTTTCAAATACTTTATTAAATGTTAAATATACTCTTAATTTTACATCAATCAATCCGATCGATGGTTCATTGATTACATGTTCAAGGAAATACGTTACCCAACTTGAAAGTTTATTACCTATTGCTGTCGGTGCAAACGAAGTTTTCCGTTCTTCTGATTCTACAGATTCAACTTTTTCAATATTTTCACAGTTTACCTTAAATTCGATTTCTGTGGACAATCCAATTAGGATTCAAAATGTTGAATTAAACTCAGAAAATTCTAAAATTGAAACTTGGAAATCTCCCAAAAATATAATTGCATTTATGGATCAAGGCTCCACATTTTTCTACAAAATAAGTGATTTTGATAATGACAAAGTCTTATTGAAGATTGAGTATAATACTATTGAAAATGAGATTTTACATTGTATGGACATGGCATTTAAAAATTATTTAGAATTGAATAAAGTTGAGAAAAGTGTGTTTTACATGTATCATGTAATTGGAACAAAAATTTGGAAATCACTAAAGTATAAAAATAATTTTTACGCTTTAACCAAAAAAATTATTCCACTTGATTTTAATACAGAAAATGTTAACAAATTTATGAGTTACCTTGATAAAAAACATGTATCAGATTATCAAGTTCATATCGAGAAATTTATCAATTCGTTGAATTCTATGGAAATGAGTGACGATTTTACGAATAAATTGTTTGCAAACACCAAAAATGAACTATTAATTTCAGTTAACTTACCGACCATAAATATGATAAATGTTGTAAGTTATGATTTTGAAAAGGAATTACAGTATTTAGTTTGTGAACCAATTAATATAAAAGTCACATTAGATGTTCAGTTAGTAAAACTTACAAAGCATCAAATTGAGGAATTTGATACACCAGCTGAAAAAAAGGTTCATTTTGAAAACAATGGCAATGATGATGATGGCCTTGATTTAAGTGACTCTGAAATTATTGATTTACATTTAGAGTTTGTTGATAATGAACAAAAATGGATTATATCAGGAGTTAAAAATTTAGTTGCTAACGTTAACTTAAAGGAAGCTTTAAAGGAAAAGAAGATTCGTTTTGATTTTAATTTAACTTTCATTCCGTTGAAGTCGGGTAAGTTACAACTTCCAACAATCCAAGTTAAGAATAAAAATAATAAAGATTTTGCAATTGAAACTGATTATAAAAATACATCAGAAAGTGTTTTGATTGTCTCTGAACTGAATAAAATAATTCATTCATTTTAAATTACTGTACATTTACACCTTTCTTTTCTATAAATCTTGTATACCTTCTAATAAAGAATTTGCATTGGGCTTTTTAGCAACAAAATCCGGTTTTATACCTTTATTTAGTAAATAATCTTCTGTTGTTGGACCTATACTTGCAATTTTAAAGTCCGGTTTTTGAGTAATTATATGTTCAGTAATGTATTCCGTTCCTTGCGGACTAAAAAAAACGATCCATTTTTCATGACTTTTATCTTTTAACTGATCATAAATCAATGAATAGCGATCAACCACGTCATCCATAACTTCGGTTCTATAAGCAACCAATTCTTTAAGATCAAAACCAGCAGATGTTAATTTTCTTGGAATGATATCTTTACGAATTTCACCTGTTAAAAATAAAATTTTCTTATTTCCCTCACTGTATAGATCATCTTTGATGATTAAATCAGACAAAATAGAACCATTACCAGCACTAATTCCACCTCTGATATCATTAAATCCTAATCTTGTTAAAACGTCAAAAGTTGCAGGACCAACAGTGTATGCCGGTTTATTCAAAATTAAACGAAGAATTTCATCATCATTAATTGTAGATAATACCATATCCAAAGATTCTATACATCTTTGAGACGTTATAATAAATGATTTATACTCATTTATAAATATATCTGATGTTAAAAATGTGACAATTTCTTGATGATTGATTGGTGTATGCGTCAATAATGGAATAAAAAATGGTTCTAATGAATGTTCTGTAAATGTCTCTTGATATGGATCATATGGAACGGTGGCATTCTTTAACAATATGATCGACTTGGACATTCCTCGTGATGCAGATGCCTTTTGGTGAATATAAAGGGTTTTCGCATGGTTATATTAGAATGTTCATGAAGTTTTAATTTTCATGGTAGGGTCAGATCCAAAACGGGAAAGTTATCCGAACATTATTCTTTTATGTGCATATAGTTAATTTACGTTTTTCTTATTTGCAGTTATAAAAATTATTTAATTAATTAGATGTAGCACGTTTAGCTTTGTTAAAAGAATGTATAAGCTTAAACGGTCTTAGTGAAGCCTCACTTAAATTATCTGGTAAAATAGAAGAGTCATTTTCAGAAAATGAAGAATCTTCATGTGATGAAGATAAAAGTGAATTCGAATGTTCACTAATTTCAATAATTGAATCATCATCGTCTACATTATCTTCATTGGTCGATTTATTTGATGATTCTTGAAATATGGATTTCATTGTATCATGAATGATATAAAAATCATCTAAATTCTGTTTAACCAATGAATTGAATCTTTGAGTATCATCCTTCAAATCTGATGTTAAGTCATGTTTTAATTTGAATAAGGTATTATTGATATTTAATAGTTTGGATTTTTGAATTTTTGAATCGTTAATTAAAATCTGGAACGATTCAAATAATTCAGTAAGTTCTTCATCAATTTTTGCATTACATAAAGTCAGTAATGACGATTTATTCTTTGAATAAGATTTTTGAACTAAATAATATTCAAATATCAATAAATTCACTTCTTTGATTATTTTCAAACACTTTTGCTTACATTTATCCATTATATCATAAAATAATTCTGAATTATTATCAAGTTCTGAGGTTCCAACATCAAAGATTGTTGTATATTCCAAACAATCAATACCAAACAATTGATTTTCTAGGTGTAAAAAACTACTATTAAATAACCCATAAATAACAGAAACCCAAGATATAATCCATTCATCACTATAGAATTTCAAATCTGAAATTTTATCATTTGTAGATGAATCCAGTTTTTTGATTTTATTTAAATTGATATTAATGAGTGAGCTATGATCCAGTAATTTTTCTTCAATATTTGACAAACGTTTCATAAATTCAAATAACAATGAATTAATTGAATTTGAGTATGGATTCTTTTCAACAAAGCCGGTTGATAATGGTAATTCGGACAATAGTTTAGAAGATTCGTTAGTGTTATCATGTTCAACCTCATCATTTGAATTCTTGAAATACTCACTAATCTCTAATGCAGATTTCAAGCATGAAATAATTTTTTCTTGTGAGACAGCTGTTTTTTGTTTATCCTCCTTACTAATTGATTCAATTAATTCAAATTTTGCAATTGAAGCTTCAAATAAAATTTGAGAATTAATTAATAAAGAATTACATTTATAAATACTAACATCTTGATCTTTTAACTGATTATTCAAACTTAAAATACTACTATCAACTGATTGAACTGCTTCATTGATTTTCTTATTAATATCTTTTGTAAATTGAACCATTTCCGTTTCTAAATTTTGAGAGCTTGTTTTAGTTTTGGTCAATGAATCATTAATGTTAACTAAATCTAACTTGAATTCTTTTATTTTTTCAACATAAGTTTGAGATTTTATCATATCTGAATGAACGGTATTTTTAATTTTCAAGCATGTTGATTTTGCATCCGAAATTTTTGTGTCTAATTCAAGTGATTTATTAGTAATCAAATCTTCAAATGCGATTCGTTGTTGTTCTAATTCCTTTTTGAAGAACCTTAATTTTTCAATATCAATAACTTCGTTATCTTTTAAAATTAATTCAATAACATTTTCAGTACTTTGTAATCTTCCATCGATGTCAATCAAAGATTTAGATAGCAATTTATTCACATTGAATACTTTAATAGCTAAAACAATGGTAAATATCGAAATCATAATAAACATACCTACTATAAACAAAACCAAAATTTTGATTAAATCAAAAAACTGATCTTTTTTCAAAAACAATTGTTTCATTTCTTGGAAATATGATTCTTTATCAAGATGACTTTGAAATTCAATAAATGATTCATTATCTGTATACAAAGATCCGACAATAACGCCCAAAATAGTAGCACCCAATCCAAATATATACGGTGTTGGACCATAATTTATAAAATGGGGGAGATAACTTGAAACTGTTTCACTAGCAGCTTCAATGAATTGATGTGTTGACATGATGAATGGTTATTGTAAAAAGAAGGGGGTGGGGAACTGAGTTTGAACAAGGTCAAACTGGCAATGATAAAACATGGCAGATGCTGATGACTTAAACCATTTTCCAAGGCCAATGTTACTTTTGGGTTTGATACTGAATTAGTACGTGGGATTTTGATAAATAGCAAAAAGTGAAGAAACACGAGGAAGTTCAACATGAATTTGTTACATGTCAAAAGAGGTTAATCAAGAAGATTTCTGATTTTTTCTTTTTTCTTTTTTATATTTTCTATTTTCTTTTTTCTATTTTCATAATGTTTCCGCTCAAATCAATTTATTTACTTTTCCAGACATTATTCTCACGGATATGCCGCTTTTATCCTATAAACCTCCAACTGTTAATTTCCCAACCTTGATTTTTCCAAACCACATATGGGTAGTGGGTCAGAAAGTAGCGGGTCACAACGAAGATCCAGTGTTAGTAAAATAATACGATCATTTTCACAAGCATTAGGTATAACAAAATCGCAAATTGATGTCGAGAAAATCGTATCATATAAAGATGGTAAATTTATAATGAATAATGAAGAATTGGAGAAGATACTGATTAATGGGACGGATAATGAACAGCTTATGGCTATACAATTATTAGAAGATGAGATGATTAATGTAACATTTAATAAAAGAATGCAATTATGGAAAGAAGTCAAAAATAATGTTGATCTTAAAAGGGAAGGCTCGGTTAGAACTGAATGTTTTAAATTATTAAATACCATTTTAAAGATTAATGAAGTTTATGATGTTTCAATGAATGAATTATTTAATGATATTTATTTGAATATCCATTTAAGTAGTAATGGAGATTGTGATATGAAACTAATTATTTCATGCTTCCATAATCTGATGAAACATTTTGATGAGTTAGACACATTTAGTAATGTAACTGGTACAAAATTGGATAAATTTTTAATTCAGTTATTTAAAGAATCTTTGAATATGGATGAAGAGACACAAGTTTTAATGATTTCACTCATTTCTGAATGTATTAGGAAAAATTCAAACATACTTACTACTGAAGAATTAGAGAATTTATTGGACAAGATAATTTCAATTAATATTGAAACGTTAAATATGATAACCATTAAATCATTTGTTGATTTTTTTGAAAGTTATTTATTAACAAATGGTAAATTTATAGATCAATTATATACTATATTTTCAATACTTGGATGTGCCAATTGTTTAGAAGAGCTTGATTCAATTGTTAAATGTGAGACATTTCTTGATAATTTAATATTAAATGAATATGGAGAACAAGTATTAATTACCTTATGTGATGTTATAAGTTGTAAATATGATGATGTTTATAAACATAGAAAAGGAGATAAGCCAATTCTTGGGTGTATTAGATATTTTGGATATATTTTAAAATATCTTGGAAATAATGAAAACAAAAACAATGCTGTTACAAAATTTTTTCACTCAAATTTGTATTATTTATTCCAAACATTTGTGAAAGTCTCTAAATGTAGAGATACATACAAATCCATTGAAATTTTGAAATTTATTGATGAAATTTTAGAAAAACCATATTCAATTAAGGGGTATTATAAATATTTTATTGAACAAAACTTATTTTGGGAATTATTAAATAATTTAAATTGGGAAGGTGAAAATGATATTCAATTCAGTTATCAAGCAGTACAAAATGAATTATTCAACAAATTACAAAATTTGAAAATTAATTTATACTATGAAAAGAAATTAATTCAATATTTTGAAACTAATTACAAACTTTTATCATCTTATAATATTAAATTCGTTTTAAGTTACTATTCTATTAATTTGTTGTGTGTTTGTGGTACATCGAACTGGAAGAGTAATTGTGAATCGATAATTGAAAAATATTATTCAATTTTACCAGTTGATGTTTTAAATATTTTAAAAGATTCCTTTTTACAATGTGTTTCATTAAAAATTGATGAGCCATCACTGAATTTTTATACGAATATTATTTGTTATTTATGTATAATCAACGTACCATTTGAATTAGATAATGATGTGTCGGATGCATTGACTGAGATGATAATACAATTGGATAACAAGATGTTTGAAAAGGTGATAAGTGATTATTTTAAGGAGATTGTGAATTCAAGGGATTTGAATATCGAAATAATGGATAAAACGATAATTTTGATAATTTTTAAATGTATAAAAGACAGGGGGAAAATGAGTTTTGTATTTAAAGAGTTTTTCAAAGTTACCAGTAACTTGAAGAATGAGAGGTTATTTGTTTATCATTTGAATGTATTAACATCAATTAGATATGATGATAGTATAGGGTGTTATTATTTACGAAAACATGATAATTGCAATAGTTGTTTTGATCCAGCATTTGAACAAAAGATATCTAAGTATTTTAAAACTATGAAAACAGAATGTTTTAATATAGATATGGATATGGATATGAGTTCAGTGTTGGAACTGTATATCCATAGTTTAAAAACGAGTACAAATATGAGAGATTATTTATTTATTATTGCAAATATGAAGAATCAACTTTTAAATGTGGAATTGTTTAATAATCAAGATGGTATTGAATTGATAATTAAATTATTTAAATTGATAATTTCACAAATTGAGGAAATTTACACTTTCAAATTCAAATCAAATAAGGGGAGGATTAACGTCAAAATTGTTTTGGTTGATTTGATATATGTATTTTTCGGATATGTTGGAATAATTGAAGAGAAAGAATGGTATGAGATAATCAAAAGCATAATTATAGAATTTAAGTTTGCGAAGAATGAAAATAAAGTTGAGCTTGTAAATTATTTGAATGTTTGCATGTTTGAAATGCCAAAGATCATGAACGAATTTAGATTGTCTATTTTGAAGATTGTTAAGGATGATATAAAGGATAGTGGGATGTTTTTCTCACATTTGGAAATCTTGTTCAATATAGTTAGTAATGGTGATAAAGACAGTGGATTGAAAGATGAAGAGTATGAAATAATTAGTGAAATTTTAAAGTATATTGAGGATTTAAAATATGATGAAAATTGTGATTTTAATTATATTAAAGATTACAAGGTGTTGACTGAAATTATAGAAAGTTTAGTTAATGACAGGGAAGTTGAGAAGATTTTGAAACCTAGAATTAAGATTAAGTTAATGAATGATGAAGGTGTGATTATGAGTGAGTTTTTAGATTGTTTAAAAGAAGACAGAGTTTCCAAATTTTTACATATCAATGAAAACATAGAACGAGGGGATGGTGGTGATGGAGATGGGGATGATAATGGAGATGATCATAGTATTGTTATTATTATGAGAAATGGAGATGGAGATGGAGATGGAGATGAAGATGGGGATAAAGACGCTGATTATTTAGGTAAGAAGATAATGATTAGGCGTATTGAAGATACACAATATTATAGTATTCATAACTATAATTTTCAATATGTTAATATAACCAATGTTATCATAGAGGAAGATAAATTGGTTGAATACTTGAAGAAACTGGTACAAATATGTTCGATAGCTATGATATAAACAAGATGAATTTTTGTTTTCTTTAATCAATACAAAACAAAAGTATATAAATAAATAAGTTTATATAGACATCATCATTTAACCTTTTCTTCTCTGTTTGAATAAATTTTAGCAGTGAAAGGTTCTTCAATTAAGAGAACGATTTGATACATGGTATAAACCAAGGCAGTTGCAAATAAACCAGCTGGTTTGGCATAGAATAAGGCGGTACCTAGGAAACATAAAGTTGAACCATCGTACATTGGATTATCACAAACATTGAAAGGGAAACTGACAATTCTTTCGGTGAATAAGAAACCAAAATGATCACCTAAATAAGTACCAACGACACCTAACATATACATGGAACCTAAAACCAAAATGGAACCATAAGAAAAGGAGACGACACCTAAGAGTTTACAGATGGAATTATCCAAATATGAAGAAGTTGGTTGGTTTGTGATTGCATTTCTATAGATTTCGTCTCTGAATAAACCGAGAGTGAAAACAGATATTGAGAAGAGATAAACTGCCAATTTTTTCGAACCAAAGCAAAGGGTTGAAAGGGCTTTTGTGTAGTATTCAAGACGAGCACCAAAGTTCCAATATAGCGGGTTGAAAACGATGAAAAAAAGAGAAGCTATAGGATGAAAATGGAGAGGAAAATGGAGATGCAGATAGAAGATGTTAGTAACGATAATTTTTTTAGATGATTGGAAATGCGGAGCGTACTCCGAGAAAAAGGATGGGGATACGTACTTTGGAAACGCTTGTCGGAGAAATCGATGTCAGCGGCGAGGCTGGAAGCTATCTGTTGAAGAGACATGATTATAGAAGGAAGAGAGTCGATAGAAACTAAGACAAACCAAGATATATATATAAACGGAGAGAAACCAGGAGAACAGGTCCTACACCCATCACACGCCACCAACCAGCAAACCGCCCGCCTTATATACACACCGCCGGCCCTCTTCACATGCACACCACTTTACCTCACACATGTGAATGTGCCAGACGCTCTTCCAGGGCCGCCAGCTCCCGCGCCCGCTGCTCGATCTGCGCCCGCTTCTCCCCCAGCTCCTGCGCCACCCGCGCCTCCAGCGCCTGCGCCCGCGCCCCCTGCTCGTCCGTCGTTACTCAC